>PVJN01027789.1:0-27765 GCA_004026805.1 Lasiurus borealis
CATAGAGGAGGGCTCAACTTTCACCAACTCTGAGCCACTGCATCTGGAAGAGTTAAACCCTCTAAAGGGATCCCAACCAGTGACAGAGTGGGAAGCAGACATGATTCCTCTGCTTCCTTTCTTTCACTCAAACCCGACAACATTTCTTCTGCCTGAAGTGAGCCTAAATCCCTCAATATACTTTCTCATTCACTCTTTTGTTCAACATGTACTGAGCACCTACAGTTTGCAAGGCACTATGACAGAAGCAGGGTTTTCTACGACAGGGGAATAAGTGACATGAAAGCAGTCGGGGAGGCAGGGTCATGTGCTGTTGAGTGTGATCTCTGGTAGCATGTTGTACTAGTTCACATCCCAGCCCTGGCATTAGTATCTGTGTGATTTACCATGAGTTACTCCAGTTCTCTGTGTCAGAGTCTCTTTAACTATAAAATGGAGTCCTAATACCGACCTTGTAGATTTGTTGTATGGATTAAATAATTTAATACATGTAAACCATGTATTACAGCACCCAGCGTGTGGCATGTGCTCAATTCAGGTTAGTAATTGGCCTGATGCAGGTATTAAGGGAGCACAGAAGAGGAGCATTAACTCATCTGGGGATAGGCAATGACCTACATTTTACACACACACACACACACACACACACACACACACACAGTGTATATATATATATATATACATATATATATATATATATACATATATATATATATATGTATATATATATATGTATATATATATACACATATATATATACACACATATATATATATACATATATATATATGTATATATATATATGTATATATATATATATATATACACACATATATATACATATATATATATATATATATATATATATATACACTCTGAGATATATATATATGTATCTCAGAGAGGAAGGGAGAGGGAGAGAGAGATAGAAACATCAATAATGAGAATCATTGAGAATCATTGATCAGATTGATCAGCTGCCTCCTGCAGGTCCCCTACTGGGGATCGAGCCCTCAACCTGGGCATGTGAACTTACTGGAATTTAATGGGGACCTCCTGGCTTATGAGTCAATGCTCAACCACTGAGCCATGCCAGCCAGGTGTGATGACCTTCATTTATTAACAAAGTCAAAATGTATGGCAATAAGATATCTTCTGGGGTCAGCTGTGTGTGTGTGTGTGTGTGTGTGTTTTCCAGTTGTACTTCTGATTGTTGTTCCCCATCTCCAGCTCTCAGCTGAGCCAAGCAGTTTCTGAGCAAAATGAGGAAGAAGCAGTTACTGTCATTTCCCCATCATGTCAAAGTGAAATGAGTGACTTCCCCCAGCATCATAGAATGCCTGACAGGGGATTTTTCTTTTTATCTGAAGGAAATTTGGGGACTTAAACTAGGCTACAACTATTTTCCAATCTAGACGGATCTTATAAATGGTTTTATTTTTTTAAATATTTCCACAAACTTTATTAAATACTTACTGTGTGCTGGAAAATGTGGGCTACGGGGTAAGAGCCTGTATTTATCGATCATCTCCTGTATGCCAAACACTGCAGAAAGTGCCTTTTATATCTACTTTAATACCCACAACACATCCTTGTGAGGTAGGTTCATTATTACCCACAAGAAGAAACTGAAATACAGAAAGGTTAACAGATGATTTGTCCAAGGTTATACAGCAAATAGGGAATGGTGGCATAGGTCTTTGAACTTGTGGAGATTGAGCTGAGAGCCTAGATGCCCAACAACCATGTTTTCCTTTCTCACAAGATATAATCACATTCCATAAGAAGCTCCCACTCTAGTGAAGAAGCCAGAACAGCCACAGGTAATTAAGACAGTGTTATCTGTGCTCCATAAAGGTGTGAGAAGAACACTGTGAGAATTCTCTCCCTCCTCATGAAGCAGAGGAGAGAGGGAATTCCTCTGCCTGCGGAATCATTTTAGTTGTAATCAGCAAAGTACAAAATTTCCAAAATATGTACAAACCTGAAATGATGAAAATCTGTTGCAGTGAAAGATTTAAACTCTAAGATGAATAAAGACTATAAACTGATGAAGCAATCAGCTTCTAAATGAGCAATAGTCAAATTAAAATTTGTCTCCTATATCAGGTAATTTGTGCTTACTATTGCTTCCTGTAACCAGACTGCACAACCCAATGCTGACTGTCAAAGGCATGAACAGGAACTTCAAGTCCCAGCTCAAATTCTAGCTTAGAGGGTAGTGACCTTGATATCTCTATTATTTTCATTTTTGCTCTCCTGTCCGGCCACTCCAGGTGTTTAGATCACTGCATAGCTCAAGATAGGAGCTCAAAAATGTTCATTCTGAATTTTTAAAAAGTTAATTATTCCATCAACTCTTCTGTTTGCATTTTCCACTTCATTTGTATTTCTCACAGATGTTGCAAGAAGGCAAATTCTAAAATTCATTCCTTTTCACATTTACTAGTGGGTACATCAAAATGAGAGCTCAAAATCAATTCTGATAGTAACTTTTGGGTTTTCTTTATTACTTATATAGATAAAAGGAGCCACATGCTAACCTGACAAGCTCAGGGAAGGCCTGTGTGGCAATCTTGCAAACTCAGAGACCTAAAATAACCACAAAAGATAGTTTGAAAACTAAATATTTAACTACAAACAGGTTATAGTGGGTAGTCATGTCCTAGGCTGATATTGTTATTGTTATCAAGTTAATTGTCAACTATTCATTACTACAAAAGATCAACTTAGACCTTCTTTACTGAACCCATTTGCCTTTTGTCTCTAAGATAACTATCTGTGAGATGTTTGGGTTACTTGTAACTTCCTTTTTACACCTGACCCCTCAGGGCACAACAAATGGAACCGGGGACATTCCCTCATTGTTATTGTTATCAAGTTAATTGTCAACTGTTAAAGTATCCTGTATCCATCTGTGTAAAAGAAGCACATGTCCATCATTTCACTTTTTACCCTATCCCAGAGGTTTCCCTGCTTTGCTTTAACCCACCTCCCTAATCTATCACCAATGAATTTCATGTAACTCACCTACTTCCCTTTCCTTTGATTGCAATGTATAAATACAGATATAGCCTTCCATTCTCCAGAACATTATCTTAGTTCATTGAGGTTCTGCTTTCTGGCATATGTCAACAGTTTGGCTCAAATAAATTCACAAAAATTCTTTACAGGTTTCAATGTTTGTATTTTCATTAACAGTTATCATAAGTTATTATTATTATTATTTAAAATATTTATATTGATTTCAGAGAGGCAGGAGGAGGAAGAGAGAGATAGAAACATCAATGATGAGAGAGAATCATTAATCAACTGCCTCCTGATTGTCCCACCTAGGGATCAAGCTGGAGACGTGGGAAATCAAATCATGACCTCCTGTTACATAGGTGGATGCTCACCATTGAGCAATGCTGCCTGGATTATCATTAATTATTTAACTCAACTATCCTAAATAGCCAAAAGTTGGCTTAAACATAGTGGTGGAAAACTGGTTCCTTAGGTTTAAGATCTATTCTGACTTTCTACTCAGGTCTGATTTTGAAAACAATAGGTACCAACTAATACAGATCCTCTTCCAAACCTTAGCATCAAAGCTATTTGTGGAAGAAGAGAGAGGAGAAGGATGTAGGGGAGAAAGAAAGTAGAAATGAATGAAGATAGCGAAAAAGATTTGGTCTAAGCTAAAAATTAATGGAGGAGCCAGAATGTTCTGAGAAACACTGCTGACAAAATTTTATCACCACTCCTCATGAAGTCAATCAACTTCATGGTATCTCCCACCAGGAGTCATTTTTGAGAAAAAAAAAATTCTTTCATTTAGCATAATGTTTTTAAGCTTCACTTTTAAGCCTGAATCAGCATGCTTCATTCCTCTGTGTGTGTGTGTGTGTGTGTGTGTGTTTGTGTGTGTGTGTGTGTGTGTGTGTGTTTGGCGGAATAATATTTCATTGTATGTTTATGCCACAATTTGTCTATTTTCTTCCACAGAATCAGGATTTGAGGGAAAATATCAATTTTTAGGAAACTTTATTCTTTTGAGTGCAAATCAGTGGGTGTTATTATGTCTGATCAATCACCAGTCCGGGAGTAGCTGAGAACTCGTTGCTACCTATAGTACTGTCCCTTAAGCTGCTCAGGTGCCCAACCATTGCAGAGCTGCTCCTAGTGGCAAAGACTTTAACTTTGATATTCTTTAGACACATTTCTAGGCCATTCAAGATGCCTCCATTAATTCAGATCTCTCATTGGGCTTATAATAGATCTCTGCTACCAAATACAGTCTCACACCATCTGTTGCCACAGATTTTTCTTAGTTATTCATAGTTTCTTAGTAATGTGTATCAGAATAATAACATAGCATCTCAGCATATCTCAGTATCTTAGAGTAAGTTATAAGTTTATTTTTAAACATTTTTACAGTTTTACTAAGAAGAAAAAATGGTTAAAATCTGTGATTTCTAATCTAAATTTATTAATGTACTTTTATTTATTTTTGTTTGGCAATGTTTCTAACAGTTTTCTTCATTTATTTACAATGGCCCAGATCATAGTACCAGCTAACAAACAATATTGTTTTAAAGATTTTTTTTTGTTTTGTATGAATGTTACTTTTTAAAAAATCAATAATTAATTAAGGAATCTTCAAAATTGTACCTGAGATTTTAGAATGAGGACCCTAGATTTTTAAAAATTGAGATGAAAGTCATATGACATAAAATTAACCATTTATTTTTGTTGTTTTTTCTAAAAAATGAACCATTTTAAAGCAGTTCATTGGAATTTAGTGCATTCACGTTGTTGTGTGACAACCACCTCTATCCAGTTCCAAACACTTTCATCACCCCAAAGGAAATTCCATATACATTAAGCACTTATTCTTCATTCTTTTCTTCCCTCAGCTCCTGGCACTTATCAACTTACTTCCTGTTTCTATGGATTTTCCTATTCTAGATATTTCATATGAATAGAATCCTACAAAATGTAACCTTCTTTGTGTCATGCTTCTTTCACTTAGCATGATGTTTTTAAGGTTCACTTTTAAGCATGAGTCAGTGTGCTTCATTCCTTTTTTTGATGGAATAATATTCTATTACATGCTTATGTCTTAATTGGTCCATTTCCTTCTACACAACCAAGGGAAGCTTGGAGGAGTCCACTCTTCATGCCATCATGATGGCTATGAAAATGCAATGGGCAGGAGTAGCTATGGCAAATCAAGGTTGCCTGATGACAAACATTCATAAGGAATTAAAGATGTAGCCATGACAGAGTGTGAGATGGAGCAAATCCCACCAAATGGTGAAAAGACTGGCATGGCTGTTTCCAGCACTGTGAATGACACAATGGGAAGCACAATGATAGACTTTGAACCTGCTACCCAGAGATTTTACTGAGGCAGGGAGTTTCTTTCTTTCTTTCTTTCTTTCTTTCTTTCTTTCTTTCTTTCTTTCTTTCTTTCTTTCTTTCTTTCTTCCTTCCTTCCTTCCTTTATTTTTAAATTGACTTTTAGGGAGAGAGGAAGAGCAGAGAGAGAGAGAGAGGACAAGAGAGAGAGAGAGAGAGAGAGAGAGAGAGAGAGAGAGAGAGAGAGAGAGAGAAACATCAATTGGTTGCCTCCTGCAAGCTCCTCTCCTCAACTGGGGATTGAATCCACTACCTGGGCATGTACCCTGACCAGGAATCAAACCTGCCATCTTTTGGTGTATGGGATGATGCTCTAATCAACTGAGCCATATTCATCAGGATGAGGCAGTGAGTTTTATAAAAGTAAGTTTCAAAAGTGAGATTTTCATGCTATAACTGTGGCATAGAGGGCCACTATCCATCAAAAATGTGTATTCTTCTCCATGGTAGAGAGTTGTTGCTGAGAAGCAGCTACTCAGTAGAGGATTGACTACATTTCCCAGCCTCCTTTATCTAAATGGAGCCATGTGATTGGTTGCAGCCAGCAGAATGTGAGTGAAAGTGTTTCATGTCACTTCCAGAGCATGGTGATTAGGAAGCTGGTGCCCCATTAACATACTCTGTCTTTTCTACCTTACTGGATATCACAGTCCAGGGCGACCTGGAAGCCTGTGTAAAGCTGGCAGATCCTCTGCCAGCCCGAGTTCCCTGAATGACTATGGAACAACCATGTTGGACTGTTGCATGAGTGAGAAATAAACTCCTAGAGAGATTAAGTTGTCTGATATTTGAGTTGGTTGTTTACTGAAGCTAGTGATATCCCAGTGCAGTGGTTCTCAAATTTTAGTGTATAACCAAATCACCTGAGGGCTTGTTAAAACATTTTGTTGGGCTCCATATATGAATTTATGATTTAGTAGATCTGGGTTGGGGCCCAAGAATATACATTTCTAACAAGTTACCAGGTGATATTGATGCTGCTGATCCAGGGACCATACTTTGACAATCACTGTCTATGAGAATTCAATAATACATGCAGGAGTCAAGTGAGGAATGTTTACCAATATGGTTAGGAGAGTAAGAAAATTAAAATTAATTTGGACAACTTACTATTTAATTAAGGAGAGATACCTCAATCAGCATAGATATATAATATTGGATTATCACATACAGCGAAGGGAAAGGGCAAGGAAATATGAAACCAAATATTATAAAACTTTTCCCAGTTTGGGGTAGGGGTTACAATGCTCAGAAAAGGCTTCTCTAAAGAAGGGGAGCTTCTCTAAAGAAGGCTTCTCTTAAGGTAAGATTTGAATGTCTGTAAAAGATAAGGATGGTATTTTGTTTTTACTTCATAAGAAGGAGGGTGTGTTCTATGGAAGAGAGAATGCACGAGGAAATTAAGAAACTGAAAGAAGGCCAGTAAATTTGGAACAGGGAACTGAGGGGGAAGAATGGCAAGAAATAAAATGAGAGAGGTGGAGGGGAGCCAGATCATGCATAGTATGGTAAGCCACATAGGGATTTTTACTTTTATTCCAAGAATGGTGTGAAATTATTTGAGTGTCAAAGGAGGATAAACAGAGTTTGCATTTAGAAATATTTTTATTCACCCTCCCATTTTTTAATTCAGTCTTTCTTAGAATTGAAGGAAGAGTTGATAACAAGTTCTTGGAAATACAGAAACCGAAAGACAACTTTGTGAGCGCAGTGGCCTGAGGTCATGTAGAATTTTTTTAGGATCCTGCTACTGAAAAAACTCTAGCCTCTGGAGCTTACATCATAATGCTCCCTCTACATTCTCAGAGGAGGGCCTTTTGCATGGTTTGGATCACATGTCCAACCTTGGTATTTATGTATGGTGGTGGTGTAGAGCTTGAGAAAGAAAAAACTGGGCACTGCATTTGATAGTTCTACTAGGATCACTTGGAAACGAAGGTTTCTTGCTACTGTAAGAAGAAAGAAAGGATAGTAGACAGACAAAATAACAGATGTGTTCTACAGACATCTGCTAGATGTCTTCTATAGACATCTGCTAAAGGGACTTAGAGAGGCTTTTGGAAGGGAAAGGAACCAAGTTAGGCCAACATAAATTAATAGGACTTTAAAAGGCAAATTTGGGGAACTAGGATAAAGAGGACATTACAATTAGAGAAAACAAAGGTATGGAGAAAGGATGAGTACAAATACAAATCATGATCTCAGAGTGAGGAGAAAGACTTAAGGACATAAATGGAGTAAAATAAACAAGATGACTGAAAGGACATTGACTAGAATGCTAACTCACTGTTCAAGGTTCTAAAGATGATTGAATGAGATAACAGCTATGAAAGTGTTTTGTGAACTATAATGTTCTTTGAAAACTATAATAATTTTTACATCTATGAATTGCTTTAATTCAAAAAATATTCCTCAATATATTGAATTTTATACACTAGCATTCTTTGCAATGTGTTATTATTTGCAAAATGAGAAATGTGAGCAGAGATTCTGTAATTTCTAAATAAACCAACCTTAATGTGATATATGTTATTACACAATCATGGAGAGTTTCAGATATACTGATTTATAACTCATCTTTCTCGTAGACAACTTTTCAATAAATCTATTTATTTTCCAGGGATAATAGCTGATTTTATTACTTTCCTGAGCATCTATCATTACAGAGGTAATTTACAAACATTATGTCCTCAAAAGTCTCACTGAATTGGTAAAGTAGGCATCATTATGCCTATTCTTCATATGAGGAAACTGGGGCTCAGAAAAGTAAGATCACTTTCCAAGCTCACATAGCTAAGAGAGTGCCAGAGTCAACACTCAGCATTGAATCTGTCTGTCTGCAAAGCCAATGCTGCTCCCTGGTCCCACACAGACAATACTACTTCTACTCACTGTTATTGGAACAGGGACTGGGCCCGGAGTGGGTCTGTCTTGGACAGCTGGTAGTATGTGGATTCTTGATTTTGGGCAGGAAAGATTTCACAACATGAATCCAAGTGATTTTGAAGTATGTTTGTTACAGCTGGGGACAATGGAGCAAAGGAAGGGCTTAGGATAGAAGAAGCAGCAGGAGAGAGTCTAGTGGGGGCTGTTTTGACTCTTTCAAAACATTGTAGGAATGAAATTGGCCACGCCGGGCTACATGAGCTTACCGGGAAATAAAAATCACCTTGAAAAAAGTGCGCCAAGGTGATATCGTTGTTACCTCACTGGAAAGTCAAGAAAAAGGGGGCCTTGGAGATAGATTCAGGGGGTAAGCCCAGAACAAGCTGCCTCTGCCTGCTGCTTCCCTGGTTGCAAGTCATATGGAGACTCTTAGAGTTTAGGAGAAAGAGAACTGAGATATAAGACATGGGTGTGCTCTAGCGAGAGTACACAGTGAGTACTTTGTTTTGAGGCTTTTTGTCATTCTTTCACTTGTGGGAATCCTAGGGGTGGTCTCAGGGGAGAGTCTTAACAGAATATCCATTAGCTTATCAGGTGTGTCCTTCAATATGCTGGTTCATCAAAATGTGTGTATAGAAGGGTCAGGGTTGTTTTCTGGTTAGTTTTAAAGAACATCATCAAAGAGAAAATTGGGACTAAAGCCCATCTGTCCCCGGACAGTCTGAAATGTGCAAACCCTTTCCTTCTAAGTGTCCTTGGTAAGGAGGATAAGACCTTGTGATTCATTAGCTGGCTATTAATTGCTCAGGTTGTTTGGCCTTGTTTAACTATTTTGTCTCAGTTTCCCTTATTATACTTGCCAGATAATTTTCCTACCTTCTTACTATCCTGTCTCACTCAGTATGCCACCAACTCCCATCAGTACTATCTAAAGACACAGAAAGAATGCCAAGGGATCTAGAAGGAAGATTTGCAGTCCCTGGTGTGGTTTGAATCAGAAAGGAGTACGATGACTGAGATATGGGTGTTTGTGTTTTCAAACAATTAGAGGAAGAGAGCCAGTAATTAATAAGTGCCTCTTTGGGGTCCAGTACTGTGTAGGATACTTTCCAACTTACTTCATTTGATTCTCATAGCATCTCTATTACATGAGAATTATCCTGCCCATTTTGCAGATAAGAAACCATGGCTTAAAAGTATGTCCATTGTTCAAACTAAGTGGTAGATTCAGTTATTATTCAGGCAGTCATTCAAAATACTTTTTGAACACTCTGAGTCCTTAATACATATGTGAATTAAGCAGAAAAAGTTCTTGTTGGAACTTACAATCTAGTGTAGGTCATATGCAGAAGGTCACATGGTAAGTTAAAAAATAAGAAAATAAGAAAAAGGGAAAAGGATGATAGGGAACAAGAAGGAATAGCTTAAAAATTGAATTTTAAATAGGATGGTTTTCTCACACTATCTACAGTTCTCCAAGTTGTTTTGTCAAAGAATAATCTGTTTTGCTTATAGGAACACCAAGCTTAAGATCTTCTTACTTTGTAGTTATAGCTATCAAACTGGCAGAATTGGAGAGTCTTTTTTCACAAATAGTACCTACATATGTGGGAATTTCAAGGAACGAGAGACCCCAGTCCCACCCACATCTTTGTCATTGCTAACCATGACACTCATCTTCAACATTGACTGGAATTTCTTCTTTAACTCAACAAGCAATTAATGTGAGAGGCTGCCCAGGAGCTGCAAGACCTAGGATCTCATTTCAGGTCTGCCACTACTTAAAATTTTACCTTGAAAGTTTTCTTCTCCACTCTGGGCCAATTTTCTCACCTGATAAATGAAAAGTGTTGGCCTCTAAGGACAGTTCTAGCTTTAACACTCTGTGGCTACAAAATTCTGCGGAAAATTTTCTACAATGTCCCAGTTAAAATTGTTTTAGCAGAGAGATTGGGCTTCACGAGAGAAATGTATGTTTTCACATATCCTAATGAGATTTCAGAATCTAACTTCTCTTTTAAAATCAACATAGAACATCACCTGGCCCACATCGTGGCCCTGCCTTTCTTTGAATGAATAGTAGGAGCAGGTGCTCTTCTATGGATAGAGCAGCCTAACAAGATTCCTGTTCAATTCCAAGGGCAGCTCAAGGTATTGGAATGAATCCGCAAAGCCCCATCTGGCTTGGGACCTGGTTACCTTAGCAATCATTTCCTTCCCAACACAATGTCATTTAACAAGCAATTAAAACTCTCAACTGCTCAGCTAATGGCCCCCAGATTTAAGTAGCAGAAAATGAGAGGCAAGAGGCTTTCATTCTTTTAAAAAATTTTATTATATTTTAAAATTTCTAAAGTGCCCTTGGCTCAGGAACTTAACACATTTAAGGATTCCAGGACTAATATATATGTCATCATACTTTATTTGTTATTTAATTATATTAATTACCTGATTGGAATAAATAAAATAATTAATGGCTTCCAATCATTCATGGAAATCTGAAATTTTCTGCTTAACTTTCTATAAACTCTCCTTAACTTGGTTCTAGTCTCACTATCCAATCACATTTTCCACATATCTTTTTGAACACTCATTATTTACAGTACTTCTACCAAAAAGTCTACATTTTTGTCCACTATCAAAATCTGCCCATTTTGTAAAGCCTAGCCATAAGCCAATATTATGATCACTCCAGTTCTCAATTATGATTCTGAGTGGCAGGTGTAACTAGAGTTAGAATAATTTTATTTCACTTATCTATTTATATAAAAGCCTGAGCGACCTTTACAAATGAATGACCAGAATGACCAGTTAACCAGTTGCTATGGGACTCATTGATCACCATGTGGCAGATGATCATCTGACCGACCCATCCCGGTAGCCCATCAGCCAGGTGGCAGCCACTTACTCCCTTAGTAGTCCTTCAGGTCCAATCTCTGGAGAATAGTCCAGGCACTAATGGACCAGCACTGCAGCATGATCACAACAGTGCCTCAGGCCTCTTGGAAGTTGGCCTCGGGCACCACTGCCTCTTCCCCTCCTTGGACACTAAGCAAGGAAAAAAAGATATAAAAGTGGCTGCCAGGTGGTTCCTGACAACCAGTGCAAATATCAGTGAGACAGATCCAGATCCTGGGCAAGCCAGGGCATCCCACCGACTGCCTGAAGGGCCAGTTGCATCCTGCCCCCCTGGGTACCCCACCCATGCATGAATTTGTGCACCTGGCCTCTAGTCTATAATAATAAAAGCATAATATGCTAATTAGACCAGACATCCTTTTGGATAACCTTTCAACAAAAACCAGGGCTGCAAAGCAAACCCCGGTCCCCGGTGCCAGAAAGAAGCCAGTGCCAGCAGCGGGGGGGAAGGAAGGCCTACTTTTGCATAAATTTTGTGCATCGGGCCTCTAGTTTATAATAATTATCTTTATAATTTTTTTTGCCCCACAAATAGATTAAGACTTCTGGAGGGCACATACCATGTTACTTTTTTCATTAGGTCCTCAGGAGCACAGTGACACTCATCAGGGGCCACTTCATAGGGAGTTTTTAAACATTGTTGCTATTACATGCAATTTGACAGAACTGCACATTTGGATATTTGGGGAAATAAGTTTAGGATCCTGCAAGCTTAAAACTTTAAAGCACTAGGGACTTTGGGGATTAATATGCTAAATTTGCCATCTTACTGAACAAAAATACCCCATGATTTAAATTGTGGCAGTAACTTTTCCTAAAGTTAAACCATAAATAAACTAAAAGCTTGACTCTAGTCCCAAGTCTTCTCTCTTAAAATTCATGTTCTTTTTCTTCCCCCAGGAGTTTGAAACCTTCCTCTTGTGACATGTTTGATAGATGATGTTCACCTGAATGAGCTCTCCCTTGGGCACAGCCAGATTTGTGTGCATTAGTTGG
The DNA here is from genome assembly GCA_004026805.1 of Lasiurus borealis. Classification (NCBI taxonomy): domain Eukaryota; kingdom Metazoa; phylum Chordata; class Mammalia; order Chiroptera; family Vespertilionidae; genus Lasiurus; species Lasiurus borealis. The sequence continues at coordinate 12,205 of PVJN01027789.1, forward strand.
AGAAAGTAGATCCTTAGCCTCTCTGTCTCTCCTACTCAAGAATGATGTTATGATGCACAACAGTGTCACGTGGATATAGGTGACTTGCCTCTTCAATGATTTTTGAAAAGTTACAAAAAATAGTACTTCAAATATTAGAATCAAGTGACTTGTAAAAACCTGTTGTTCTGAACATGCTGCTGTGTCTAAAACTGGTGTCTTTTGACCACCATTCAATAATATATCAATGAACTCACATTGTTAAAATTTCACTTTGTGTAGTCAAGTAGGCAGGGTGTTGAGAAGGTATAGATCAGGTCAAGCCTGATTCTTACACAGCCCTTTGATGCAGAAATTTTGAAAAACAGGGACAACATGGAAAAATGGAAGTATAGGGACACAGATGGTGCAGAGAGGGAGCTGGTGGTAGCAGGAAAGGGAGCCCTAGGCTCAAAGTGCTGCGCTGTGGTGGGGGATGTGATTACAGCAGCAGTAGATAGATAAATGGGTTGTGAAGGAGATGGGAGGGAATCTAGCAGAGTTTGGAATGATAAGCTAGAGAAACATAGATAGTTTTGGGGTGGAAATTAGCAATGACTTTTGGGTAGAAATGGTTAGAAAGGCAGAAAGATCATCCCAATAAATGTGGTGGGATTGAAAAGTTGGTGTGAGAGAGGAAAGATGGAGGGAAGGAAGAAAGAGGGAAGAGGATACTTTTAATGTAAAATGAGCCAGTTTCTGCAATAGGGAAAGAGATAGTGTAGGGGTTGGGAACAGAAAAGGACATAAAGGAGCTCCTGCTGATTGCTCCAGTGTGTTTGTGACTGTGACAGAATGCTCATTGCTCCACAACCTTTGTGAATGACTGATGTTCTATCCAATTAGGAAACAACTTCTATAGAATCAATATCATAACGGTATCTGTAATAAAATATCAAAGGCTGCTTTTAAATCACTCAGCAAAACAAAATAAATAATGTATAAGTGTCTCAAAAGTAAAATATATCTCAAGTACTTCAAATGACTCTATGTCTCGATTTTATCATCCGTGAGAGGGGGTAATAATAGCAGTTTTACTATAATATTTTATTACTATATCTATTATATTATTTTCTTAGAGATAATTATAGTATCTATACAATAGAATTGCTATGACTAATAAGGAGGTTAATAGTTGTAAAGTGCCCAGCACATTGTGCTACACATATGTTTGGTGAATACATAAAAATAAAATACCAGTAGGTAGGTTGTTAATATTGGAAGAGAATGGAGGGACTATGGCCAAATCATTTCTTTTAAGAGATGCAGTTGGATTGCAAAGATGAAAGTGATTTACTACAGACTTCAGTTAAGTTGGTGGCAAAAGTGGTAAGTAATAAAGTCTCCTGATTTTGCCCAGTTGGCATGGCTCAGGGGTTGAGCATTGACCTATGTACCAGGAGGTCACAGTTCTTTTCTAGTCAGGACACATGCCTGGGTTGTGAGCTCCATCTCCAGTGGGGGCCATGCAGGAGGCAGCTGATCAATGATTCCCTTTCATCATTGATGTTTCTAGCTGTCTCTCTCTCTACCTTCTGCTCTGAGATACATAAAAACATATGAAAAAAATAAAGTCTTCTGATTTTGAATCAAATGTTCTTTATACTAAAAACACATAACAGGCATAAAGATAGTACAGATTTGAAAAATACTACAAACTTTAATATTTAACCAGAATATTGGTTTTTGGAAGACTGTGTCTCATCTATCTCTGCATCCACAGTGATAATCTAAACTCTGGGTATTCTGACGAATTAATGAATTAATTCACATTTGAGGCAGTACAAACTCACTGAGGCTTAGAACTGATAAAGTAGGAATGTTTTGAATGAAGGAGCAACATTTTAGGTATGGCAGTTTTTTTATGCTCCTTTCAAATCTTGCATGTAAAATCCACAGCCTAAGGTCTAATACAAAGTAACTTTCAGGAAGTTATTTTTAGGCACTTGCATACAAGGCCAAGATATGATGGCATAACTTGGCCACTAGTCCAGAGACACTGCCAGGTCTGACACTCTTTCCTTTATGGGTATTGGCAGACAGTAGTTTGGGGAAAATGTCTAACTAGCAGAACGGGGTTGCAAGAAGGTGAGATGCTATTGCCCAAATGTTGGTCTGTGCTCCATTTAATGGCAATTGATTTTTTTTCCCATATAAATAAAAAGCAACCAGTCCCGCAAAATTTCTCAATCCATATTGTCCCTTGCTCCCCTTTAGAGTTTTAAGATATTTGTTTCCTGTTAGAACTATTTTTATTCAAGTGGATCCCGTTGGGGATTTTCATGCACTTTTCCTGTTTATTTTTCTTCCTGTTTCTCAAACAGGACTTAAAAGATAAAGATGAACAATTTTAAAGCACTTCATTTTAAAAGTTATTATTAAATATTTCAAGGTTTCCGCCCTGGCCAACCCTCCTTGTACAACATTTAGGGGGTAAAGGAGAGGAAACTGAAAGGGTTTCTTAGTCTTCTGAGTAGCAAATGATTCCACTTTCTAGCAATGTTCTTCCTCTCTCTGAACCTCAGCTTCCTATTGTACGTGTAGGAAGTGTTGTATGGTGAGGAAATTAGAAAAGAGGGCTTAGGAGGAACAATGAAGGCCAGAGGCAGAGACTATATCAGCACTGATGGGTAAGCCAGGAGAATATTGATAATGACAGTGCAATTAAAAGATTAGAATAGAAACTGACTCCTCTACTCACCAGCTTTCAGGTAAATTACTGAACTTATGCATATTCCTAATAATAAATCTTGATTTCAATATCTCATATGCATTTCACTTTCTGATGAAAGACTTGCAGCTCACTCTTTTTTATACTTAAATAAATTTTCAACCCCAGAGATCTACAATCATTGATCCTTCTACCATTTTGCTCTTCCTGTGCCTCTTGTTCTCTTCTTCCACCTTACTCAGCTGAGTTTTCAGAGTCCATTATTATATTCAGCTTTTTGCCAACATTTTCAGTTTTCTTTCCCTATTTTCCTTTATCAAATTTCCCCAATAAGACTCAAAGCTGGCTAATTTCAATATTCACCTATCCTGTGATTGAATACATACAGCTAAATGTAGTTGGGAAGTAATAATTAACTTGTGCTGTCTAGCCTCACTTTGTAGTGTCCCACGTTTGGGCTCCAGTTTGTAGTGAATTCCTTTTATGTCCCGTGTGGTTCAGGGTTCAGGTTCAGGGTTCGGGCTCTGGAGGAGGCCGCATGTAAATGAATGAATCTAGAAAATATTAATTTGGAAATATTGGGGGCCAGGCAGGAGCCCTTGAAAGACTCCACTTTGCTCTGGCCTAGTGATGCCTTTGATTAAGACTATGGCATCCCATAGCCTTTAGGAAGGCAATTCCAATAATGGCCAATCAGCAAGGATTTACATAAGATTAAAAGGTGGAAGTTGCTTTAGCTATAATTGTCTCAACTAGACAGTGGATGGTTGACTCTGAACTTTCAGTGCTTCAAGGTTGACCAGTCTTCTGGGTCCCTTGTCTACACCTCTCTACTAGTGAAGGCAATAGGCAGCTTCAAACATATCCCCTGTTTTTTTTCCTTAAAAATTCTTGCATCTGCAGACTAGAAATAAACATATGAGAACAAAAATGAGACAGGCAATAATGATTATGCTGAGAGGCAAATGAATCAGTCTGTAGTAAGTTTCTTTCTGGGCCAACAGTTAGTTGAGTACCAATTTCAATGTCCAACAGTTCCTTATGTGCATACGTCAGAGCAATTATATTTCTGGATGGTGGACAAACGGTGGTAATGCAGGTCTGACCTTTTCTGGTTTGATCCTGGGCAACCTGCAGTAATGCACAACTGCTGACTGCTAGCATAGCAAAGTGTCTTCAGAGTATTCATTTCTAGACTGTTTCTCCTCCTGTGGCTGGATCAGCCTTGTCAGTTTCTCTCTGGGATCTATTGTTGCAGGAGTCCACATGGGCTTGTAGTTTTTTGGAATTATACAAACATATTCTTGACCAAAGGTTAATAAAGGAATCTTTTCTATAAATTAGACGTCGGATCCTTTTTAATTTTTGCCCAAATGATTATTCTTTGGCTTATTATGACACCATGTGTTTTCCATGGGTGTCTTGCTGTTAGTATAATGAGTGAAAATTATTTTTTAAAGTAAAAATTTTCTTGATGTAATTTACTTACAAAATATTTCTCCACATATCATATTTTTCCACTATCCCCCCTTTTATTTATTTAAATATTAGGAAGCTTTTAGAAAATTTACATTGCAGTCTTGATAACTTTTAATTTTAATTTTTAGCATAGCAATATGACTGCTTTGGATTCATAGCATGTTAAGCAATTTTACTATGAGATAAACTATCAATAAAAATTTTAGTTAATACATCAGGAACAGTTTTGTCCAGTAAAATTACGTTTTCTTGAATATTCACTTATTTCAATTAGCCAATTTAAAGTAATCTGAAATAAAGTTTATTTTTTAACTTCACTTATCCTAAATTATGGACAATAAGTGACAATTGCAATTAATCTTTGAGTAACTTTACATTAGCAATATTCAAGGAGGCAAAAACATAAATTATTTACTTTAGTTCAAGAGACCAAATGTACATACTTTTAATTACAGTTCTTCAGATGTGTGAAGAAAACCTCTCTATTTTCTTCCAAAATAATTTTCAGGCTACAGAAAGTTTCATTTAAAAGATCTTTGTCTTTCTTTAAGACTACTATTTTACTGTCAGATTTAATACTTTAAAAATAATCTTAACTTACACTGTAAATATTAGTGAATGAGATTTCAAAAATTTTAAATTTCTCCTTTTTATTAAGCTAGAATTTTATTTTTAAAGCGTATCCCCATAGGGGGTCTCAGTAACTTTCTTAGAAAACTTAATCAAATTACTTACAAAGATATTGGCTTATTCAAAGGGAGGGGTCGGCCTTTGCTACTTCAAGATGGCAGCCCCCAGGGGAGCAGCAAGACATGTGGCCAACATGGTGGCTGCCAAGTCAGGCAGTCCTAAAATGGTGATTGTCTAAACTGTTAAAACCAAAACTACACTGCAGAGAAAGAGAAATCTCACTAGCTGTTTCTGGTCTTTTGATATGACTTAATTTATATGAGATTTGATTATATTTTAAGAGCTAATTTATAAAGTAGTTTAAGTAGGTATTTTTAATTAAAAAGCAAAGCAAATTTATTAAATGTTTATGTCTGATTCACAAGGCACAAAAGCTGCCTTACCTTCAACCTAATTAAAAATGCAGGCGGCTATGGATGTTTAACTTTCTGCTGTTAGATTTTAAGAAACATTTTGCCCTCCTTGGAAGCCAAAACCTTTATTAAATTTATAAGTAAAATATAGTCATTAATTTTTATTTGATAAAGCTTTCCATGCAATTTCAAGTATATTAGATCTGTTAAATTGAAAATATTTCCTTTAACAAGAGAGAATAACTTCTTGAATTACTCTGGGCCCTTGGACCTCTCCAAGAATCATACTTTTTATAATTATCTTAAATGATATCAATTAAACTGGTCTTTATATTAAAAATTTGGTTGGGATCACAGAATTAATCCTTCTTACTTAATTAGACCAATAAGCACCATATTTTGAATTCTTAATTATTTTCAGAGAAAACACATTTTAAATTTCTATACTTTAGGCATTTAATTACCACTATATAATTTATCCCAATTCAATTTGAACTTTAAACCTTTAGAGCTCCTCAGTTAAATATTTAGCAGTTATTAGATTAATAACACTTTATATTTCCTTTTTTAAATAAATATTGATTGTTCAGTTTATTACAAAGGTTTCTCTTTTTTTCCCCTATAGCTACCCTCCACTTGATTTCCTACCCCCCACCTAATGCCCTTATTTTCCATCACTGTCCTCATCTGTAGGTGTAAGATTTTTGCCCAATCTCTTCTCACACTGCTCACATCCATTCCCTCTCTATGCCCCTGGTTCTATTATATTTACCAGTTTATTCTATTCATTGGATTTTTTATTCACTTGATTTTTAGATTCACTTGTTGATAGGTATGTATTTGTTATCACTGTGTTGTTCATAATTTTTATCTTTACCCTTTTCTTCTTTCCCTTCTTAAAGAATACCCTCCAGTATTTTATATAATCCTGGTTTGGTGGCAATGAACTCCTTTAGGTTTTTCTTGTCTGTGAAACTCTTTATCTGACTTTTAATTCTGAATGATAGCTTTGCTGGATAGAATAACCTTGGTTGTAGGTTCTTGCTATTCATCACTTTGAATATTTCCTGATACTCCCTTCTGGTCTGCATAATTTCTGTTGAGAAATCAGTTGACAGTCCTATGGGTGCTCCCTTGTAGGTAACTAACCGTTTTTCTCTTGCTGCTTTCAAGATTTTCTCTTTGTCTTTTGCTCTTGGCATTTTAATTATGATGTGTCTTGGTGTGGTCCTCTTTGGATTTCTTTTGTTTGGGGTTCTGTGCCCTTCCTGGACTTGTAAGTCCATTTCTTTCACCAGGTAGGGAAATTTTTCAGTCATTATTTTTTCAAATAAGTTTTCAGTATCTTGCTCTCTCTCTTTTTCTGGCACCCCCATAATTCTGATGTTGATATGCTTGAAGTTGTCCCAGAGGCTCCTTACACTACCTTCACAATTTTGGACTCTTTTTTCTTTTTGTTTTTCTGGTTGGGTGTTTTTTGCTTCTTCGTATTTTCAGATCTTTGTTTTGATTCTTGGGCTCCTCCAGTCTGCTGTTGCATTTCTATATATTATTCTTTATTTCAGACAGTGTATGCTTAATTTCTGACTGGTCCTTTTTTGTTTTTTTTTTTATTTTTTAATTTTTATTGGCATTCTCATTAAGATCCTTGAAGATCTCACTAAGTTTCTCAGAAGTCTCACTAAGTTTATTGGCAGTTTGTAGAAGATTCTTGAGTCACCTTATAAATGTGGTTTTGAACTCTATTTCCAGTAGTTTGCTTTCCTCCATTTTTTTTCATTCCTGAGATGTTTCTTTGTCTCCACATTTTGGCTGCTTCCCTGTGTTGATGGAGTGGCTTTGTGTGGTAGTTGTTCTTTATGGCCCAGTAGCTCCACTTCCCCAATCTCCTGAGGTGAACACTCTTGGTGCAACCCTTTGTGGGCTGGGTACACAGTCTTGTTGTAGTTAAGCCATGATTGCTATTGATACATTAGGAGGAAAGGATCACCAGGCCAATTGACTGTGAGGATTAGCTGTGTCTATTAATAAAAGAACTAGTATGCTGGAGACACCCCTATGGGGCAGGACTTATTTCAGTGGGGCTTTGGTGCTCACCAAGTCGGCCTCTTCAGTGTGTCACTTATGTATGTGAGGAGTTGAAATCTGGTGTCATCTCACACTGACCTCTAGGTACACTTGTTCCTGGCTCTCCAAGGAAGTACAAATCAGCTAATGTCTGAGGCCACCCAGCAGGAGCTACAGAAAGATCTGCAGATTTCTCCTATTTGCTTGGAGTTTGGAAGTTTTGGAGTTGCCTGACCCAGTTGCAATTTGTTAGGTTAAGCTGCTAGAGGGCAGCCATTCTTATGCAAAAGCCTCTGCACACAGCTGGGTGAGTTTGTAAATTGGGCAGGGTGGAGTCTCAGGGAATTGCTAGGGCATGGCAAACAGCGCTGGCTGTCAGTCAACCTTCTCTGTGTCTTCGTGTTTCTGTGCCCCCATGTCCTGTTCCTGCACCTGAGCCCAGTAAACAGTGATTCCTGTGCGCACATCTGTGAGAAGGCCACCCTCTCTTTCCAAACTGAAGGCAGACAGTCTAGTTTCTCCCTGTATGAGTCTGGGTCCCCAGAATCTCACCAGAAACTGGAGTTCAGAGCCATCGGGAACTTGTAACTCCCTCCCAATTGAAAAAAACAGCACAAGCTAGCTCGATTCTCACGTGTCTCCATACCTCTGCCTTTCTAAGCCTCTGCACATCCTACCACGTCTCAATGCACTTTTCTCTTTCCTTCTAGTTATAGAACTTCCATTCCGCCAGTTTTCCCGTGGTTCTGGGGGATAGTCGCTTTGTCTTTTAGTTGTAGTTTTGGTGTGGTTGTGAGAGGCAACATGTATAGGTGTATATCTTATGCTGCCATCTTGGTTCTCCTCAACAGTTTACATTTCTAAGAATAAATTTTAAAAATATAAGACATAATCAGTTCTGTCCTCTAGGTTTTTCTCATGAGAAAGCAAACTTTCAAAATTTTAAGCTGCCATAACCCACATTTCTGGATAGCAAAATAGGTTCCAGAAGGGCTTAACCAATTGACTTTAAACTGACCATGTTTTTTCTCTGTGCCCCAGGGGAAATTGAGTAGCAAGCCTGCATGTATTCAAATGCAAAAATTGTAACATTCTCTAAATATGGCTGCTGGTGGAAAACTGAATTACCTATTCTTCTAAGGCAGTGGTCGCCAAACTGTGGCTTGCAAGCCACATGTGGCTCACAAGCCATGGTTTGCTGCTCAATTGACTAATGGTTCACTGACCATTGACCTAGACTCTCAATTCCAATAATTACAGGCTTTTGTTGTTCCTTGTGATTGAGCACCTATCCCATTGGTTAGCAAACTTATTAGTCAACAGAGTGGCAAACCGCAGCTTGCAAGCCGCATGTGGCTCTCGAGCCGCAGTTTGCTGACCACTGTTCTGAGGGAAGGGCGTCTACCCCTTCCTCCATTAACAAAGGGCATAGCCATCTTCCACCTGGGCTATTTAGATTTTTATAATATATTTTTCAACAATTTTTGAGTTTTAAATTCAATTCCAATTATTTTAAGGCATTTACTTTGGATAAATTCTTTTGTAACACAATTCAGTGATTTTCTTAAAGGCCTTAGAAGTTAGCTTTTTAAAACACTTCATTAGCATTTTAAAAACTACTCTTTATTATAGAAATGCAAATCCTGTTGCTGGAACTAGTTTGAATTTCTTTCCTTTTGGTCAAATCCACCATTTTTCTCAGGGAAAAAACTAGTCTTGGGTTTTTCATTTCTGTAGCCATTGTAAAGAGTCAAGTCCAACTTAAGACTTCATATATTATCTGAATCTGACCATGTGCAAATTTTGTCTTACACTAGCTTTTCTCTTTACACGTGCACGGATATCCCAGACACATTTCTAAATTTTTAAGGTGAGAAAACTTTTTCATGGTGAGAAAAGAGACTTTAAATTAGCATACCGGAGAGTGGGCATCCATATTGGATTGCTAAATCTCTCCCTTCCTCCACATCCTGCTTGCTCTGGGGGAAGTTTTCAGTATCAGATCTGGCTGTGTATTTTTTTATGCTTAATAGATAAAGACAGATCTTAAATTTTTTCTTTCTTTTTGACTTGCCAGAATAATAACTAACACTTAGCTTATCTTTGCCAAAATTTACATTTCCCAGCAAGTTCTTTCATAATTGTTAAACAAAACTTTAAGTCATCTTACTGTGGGAGAGCAGATAGCCCTGCCCTCTCCTGCCACCTTTGGGTTTCTCTGCACCAGAGGCAGTTTTACAGCAGAATTTCATTTCTTACTACAGATTTTAGATTCCAAATACAAATTAGGATGTTAATTTCAACAAGAAACCACATTCCTTAAGCATGTAAACCAAAAGTCTATAATAAAGTTTGCTTTATAACCTAATTTTTCCCCATTAGCCTAGCTGAAAAAGATGTTCCCACCCTACTTACATATCATGACTTCTGCAGCTGATTGTGGGCATTGTGTGCGGTGAGTTTCCCTCACCTATATGGTGATATTTTCCCCACCTTTTCGGTGTATTTTTCCCCCCACCTTTCTGGTGAAATCTTCCTTTCTTTGCTGTAGGTGAATATCATCCCTTCCGGAGGTCCCACATCGAAGGCGCCAGTTTGCAGTGTCCCATTTTTGGGCTCCAGTTTGTAGTGAACCCCTTTCACATCCCACGTGGTTCAGGATTCAGGTTCAGGGTTTGGGCTCTGGAGGAGGCCACATGCCAATGAAAGAGACTAGAAAATATTAATTTGGAAATATTGGGGGCCAGGCAAGAGCCCAACTCAAGGGGAAGGACTCCACTTTGCTCTGGCCTAGTGATCTCTTTTATTAAGACTAGGGATACACCCATAACCTTTAGGAAGGCAATTCCAGTAATAGCCAATCAGCAAGAATTTACACAAAACTAAAAGGTGGAAGTTGCTTTAGCTATCATTGTCTCAACAATGGGTGGTTGACTCTGACCTTTCAGAGCTTCAAGGTTGACTGGTCTTCTGGGTTCCTTGTCCACACATCTCTGCTAGTGAAGGCAATGGGCATCTTCCAACATCACTTTACATTTATGATCATAGATTTCAAAAGGGCCTGTAGTGAAGCCTGATAATATTATTAAATTTCCCTAATCAAATTTAATATCTTATTTGGTTATGTTCCACACTCTCCTATCTCTTCTAATTTCCAAGACCTCTTTCTCTATCCTCACTCTCAGCTGGTAACCTTACTTCCTACTTCGCTTAGAAAAGAGAAGTTGGAAAGAGAAAGGAACTTCAATGTGCTTTTACAACTGCATCTACCATTTCAACAGTGTCTGTGCCCATAGGATGCACTTCCCTCCAGTTACTATAGCTGAACCTTCTCTCTTATCTAGGATCACCTTTCAGATTCAGGCCCCAGACCTCATCATTTCTTACCTACATAGGGACACCCTTTCAGTATGCCTTCCTTCTCTCTTCCATACAATCATCTTTTTTCCCTCTCTACAGGATCATTCACATAAAAATACAACGATACTTTAATCATGTCATCTTAACAACAAACAAAACAAACTCTTCCAGACTTCTACCTCCCACCCCACTTCTCTGTTCACATTTATAGCAGAATTTTCCATACTAGCTGTCTTTCATTTTTCTTCCCCTCTCATTTTTTTTCTCTGTACTCACTGTGCTTGGATTTCATTCCCCCTGAAAAATAGAAATGAGAAAGATATCTATGCCCTCCATGCTGTGAAATTTGGTGGTATCAGGAACTATTAACTCCTTCAAATAATTCTTTTACTTAGCTTCTGAAATAACGTTCTCTCTTGTTTCTCTTCCCACCTCACTGGATATACTCTTGTTTAATATCCTCTGCATACTTTCCTAATCTCCCCAACCTCTCTTATTGGACTGGTCTGAAGATCACTCTACTCTCCTCACCTCTTTTCTACTGATATTCATTTCCAAGGGAATATCGTTCAGTTTCAAGGCTTTACATGCCATCTGTGTACTAACAATTCCAAAATATTTATCTCCAGCCGCATCTCCCACCTGAACTCAATATTCCACTAAGTATCCACCTGGATACCTAAAAAAAACATCTCAGGTGTAACATGTCCTAAATCAAACTCTTAGTTCTTTTCACCCTATTGATTTACTTCTCCTCTAGTTTTCCTCATCATAGTACATGACAATTCTACCTTTCTAAAGACTAAGGTCAAAACTCATCATTAAATATTCTCTCTCTCTGTCTATCTGTTTCTCTCTGTCTCTCTCATTTCTTTTCATATCCAATCAATTAACATATCTCATCAATTCAACCTTAAAAATAAATCCAAAATTTGATCAACTTCTCAACTACAACTCTCTTTTTCTACCACTCTTTCAATACAATAGACAAAAATGAGATTATGTTATGTCTAGTTTTAAAACCTTTGAAGAACTTTCCATTTCACTCAGAGTAAAACATTACAGTGGTTGACAAAGCCAAAGACCCTACATGACCTGGCTTCAATCACCTCTCAGACATCATCTCCTGGCACTCCTTCTGTCTCTGATAAAGCTGTTACAACTTCTTTGCTATTTCTTGCACACACAGGCACATTTCAACCTCAGGGTCTTGCACTTACTGTTTTTCTGCCAGGAATGTTTTTACTTCGTAGCCTCATGGCTTGTTCCCTTGTTTCCTTCAGCTTTAAACTCAAATATCCTTTTCTAAATGAGGTGTTCTCTGTCCAGTCTAAATAAAATAGTGCATGTATGCACATACATCCTCTCCTCCCTCCCAACCCTTACTCTTAATCATTCTTTATTTTTTCTATGGCACTTACCACTATCTGGTGCATAATAGTGCATAATATATTTCCCTATTTATTCATTTTCTTTTGTTTTCTTTTATTATTTTGCTCACTTCTATGTCTCTATTATCTAAAATAGTCTCTAAAAAGCAGCAGCATCTAATAAATATTTAATGAATAAATGAATAAGACTAATGTGTTACATTGATTCATTTATGTATGATGGACTCAACATTTTGTCTGAGCATTTTCCATCTTTTGATAGAACTGCTCTCTCTATTTCTGTAGTTACTCAGGGTATAGCCATGCTACAAAATGTGATTCTGAACCCCTGGCTACAGTTGATGGCCCAGGGATGGACACCCTGGACCAATTGTTTCTTCTGATGGAATTTGGTATCGCGATTAAGGAGCTGTTCCATTTACTGACACTATAACAGTTTTCCACAGCTGTTGCAGATCTTGTTTTCAGCCAAGAAAACTAGATACAGAGGTTGTTATAAAAAAGAGAGAATAAAATGATAATCAAAGAGAAGCAGAGGTAACAGATGGCCAGAGAAGCTCTGTAGAACTCTAGTCTCCATTACCAGTTGCTTCAGGTCCAAACAAATCCCTGACCTTCCTGTTACATTAAGGAAAACACCAGCTCAATGTCTATCATTCTGATAGATGATTAATAAAATACAATTTTATCTGAACCTTGAGGAGAAGGGAATCATGTCTATATCTGTTTAATCTCAAGAGCTTCACAATAAGTCAAACGAGCCTAAGTTGCAAAAAAATAAATGTTTTATAAACATTATCATCTCACCTAATTTGATAAAGAAGAGATTCTTCTTCTCTTTTTTTTTTTGTCTTGAAATACAGTGTGATGTAACAAAAAAATAATTAGCCCTAAAACCAAAAAAAGCTGAGTCTGGTCCAACTGTAAACTGAGGTTGGTTATCATTCCTCTCTAAACTACTGTTTTGTCACCCATGACAAAGGGTGCTAGATTGGTGGCCTGTAATCTATGCTCCAGATCTAGATTTAAAAGGTGGGATCCTTAATGATATAGGGCATTCTCTGGAGTCATGTTCTTTTTCCTGTTGATAAATACTTCAGATGTTTTAAACATTTATCTCTTTTGTGATGTAGTGGATCCGAAACCCTTCATCTTTGGGGGAGTTTTCCATCTCATAAGACTTGGTAGGAAATAGAACTTATCTTCCACTATAGACATTGTAAAATTCAAATATTCATGTTCTCATTTCTCTTCTGCCTAGCTTTAGACTACATGATGGAAACTAGGGCCACCAAGACTGAACTGGGAGCTTGTGATTATCTGGGTTCAGGTGCTATTTCCAGGGTTGACCAAAAAGACAGTGCTACTGCTTGGCATACAGTGTTTATGGAGGATGCATAGGGTCCTAGAGCACTGGATTGCTAACATGAAGGCTGTGGTCTTAGCTGGCCCCCATGTGCCACTTTCAGGCTTCTTGTGACTCTGTGAGTCACCCAGGTCACTATTCTTTCAATATATTCCTTTTTTTATTTAAATCTGTCCAAGGTGGTATCCCCCAGCCAACTTCTACAAATAATAAGCTTGACTGAAAAATCAGATTAAACAATGGCTGATTGTTCAGCTCAGTTAAACTATGTTAATTACCCAATCAGTACATTTAACTATGTAATAATCATTGAACTCTGAGCTACATCAAATTAAAAATAATAAAAATGTCAATACCTTTGAATTTTTCAATGAGTAGTATTTCAGAGTCACTTATTCTCTCTTAGAAGATTTTTGTGAAGTAGGGGGTATAGTAATTATCTTTCTTTTAATGTTTAATTTATTAATTCAACAAATTGATTTTGAGTGCTTAGTACAAGCCACATACTTTTCTTGGTAAGAAAAAACTGATGAGGCTCCTGATACAGAAAGTTTACATGCCATTAGAATGATAACATTTATGTTATGCATATTATATTACAATTAACAAAATATTTTATCTAATATTCATGTACTCTTTTAAAAGTTTCTATGTTATAGGGAGAAAGAAAGTAAGCAAGTAAGCAAGTAAACAAATAAAAAATGATAATTACAGATTGTGATGAACTTTTAGAAAAGAAAAAATTAAAGGTATAGACTGCAACTGGGAGTGAAATCGAATGAAGTAGGGAGTAACCTTACCTGCAATGGTCTAGGAAGACTCCTCTGAAGATGTGACTTGTAAGAGAAGAGAGGTCAGTTATATAAAGGATAACTTGTTCCAGACAGAAAACTGTGCATTGGAGGAACAAGAGGCCAGTGTGCCTGGAGCATGAGTAAGGGGCACTGAGGAAACTAAGGCACAAAGAAGTGAGAGGACTTGCCCAGGCTCACAGGCCTCAGGACATGGTCTCTCTATTATGTCTGTTGTTTCCAGGGCAATACTGGATGATTACCTATCAGTGGTTGGCAAACTCATTAGTCAATAGAGCCACATATCAACAGTACAATGATTAAAATTTATTTTGAGCTGAGACAGGTTTGGCTCAGTGGATAGAGCATCAGGTCTGCGGACTGAAAGGTCCCAGGTTCAATTCCGGTCGGGGGCATGTACCTTGTTTGCGGGCACATCTCCAGTGTGGGGTGTGCAGGAGGCGGCTGATCAATGTCTCTCTCTCATCAATGTTTCTGACTTTCTATCCCTCTCCCTTCCTCTCTGTGAAAAATCAATAAAATATATTAAAAAAATTCTTTTGAGAGCCAAATTTTTTAAACTTAAATTACTTCTAATACCACTTCTTCAAAATAGACTCGTCTACGCTGTGGTATTTTGTGGAAGAGCCACATTCAAGGAGCCAAAGATCCACATGTGGCTCAAGAGCCGCTGTTTGTTGACCACTGACCTAGCTTGATTGGAAGTTCCTTGAAGTAGCTCCCATGACATTACTTGCTTTTAAAAAAAATAAATCTTTATTGTTGAAAGTATTATATATATCTTCCATTTCCCCCATTGACATCTTCTAGCCTGCCCTGCCTTCACCCAGGTCTTCACCACCCTACTGTCTGTGCCTATGGGTTATGCATATATGCATGCAAGTTCTTTGGTTGCTTGCTTCCCACTACCCACCCTCCCCCACCTTCCTTCTCTTTCTCTACAGTCATGATTACTGCAGTCTCTAATAGAGCCTATTATGTGTTTTTTAGCAAAAAGGACATCTGATTAGAAATCATTTCTATGGACTCTATCCCCATTCTTCAAAACCAGCTAATAACAAATCCACCATCCACTTACTTGCCAGGACCACAATTTAACCAAGGTGCCTACTTCTTAATTTTGTGTAGCATTTTTAGTTGCCCTGGATGGGACAGGTGCAGCAGCTTTAGAAATAATTTTCAGATAAATGCTGATGTCAATGCATGCATACAGGCAATTGGAAAACAACATTAGAATTTATTTCAACCCTACTGAGAAAATTTCTGAGAAGCATTTCCTATTATTATAGTCTGTCACTATTATAACTAAACTGGAAGAACCACTTAGGAATTACATTTCTTGGTAATGGGTAAC
>PVJN01027790.1:0-27764 GCA_004026805.1 Lasiurus borealis
TAGGGGAGTTGGCCCATCCTGATAGGCCAGGTAGGGGTCAGGGTCTGCTTACGCAGGTGTTTTGCCTTATTAGGTTATCTCCCGGCACATTCTTGCTGGATTACCTAATGGTGGGTTGGGTAATTGGCAAGTCTCTTTGTCTCGTTAAGGGCGTAATCACCTAAGATGGAGGAAGCTGGAAAGAATTCCCTTTCAGTAGCCAATCCCTCCACCCAGACAAATCCTGGCTTCTGCTTCCCCAGGGTCAGGAGGAGGTCTGATGAAAACCCCATCTAAGCCTGGGTGTGTGCATGCCTCCTCCTGCACGTGTCCCCTCCCGTTCCCCCGTGGGGTTCTCCACGGGAGAAGCGAACCCCCAGCAAGCAGAATCAACGCCGTGTGCGTCAGATGGCCCTCACCCCCACCCAGGAAGTAGAGACATTCTCTCCCCAAGATGATGACAGTGGCCACCCCTTACCCTCTTCTTCTGGGCCCTGAGAGAGGCTGTGGTCCAGCGACCCGCCTCACACAACAGCCTCGGGTGGAAAAAGTCCAACGTGTACCCCAGCGTCTACCTTGTAAGGGCGGGGCAGGTTCCTCTTCTTCATGCGCAGGTACAGGAGGCAGCTGACGGTCGCTCCGTAGGTGAGCCAGGCCAGGAAGCTGAAAGGCGGACCCGAGTCACCCGCTACCAGGCCCTGCCTCAGGCCGGCCTACCAGGCCCAAACCCGGGGCAGAAGTACCAGCTCATCCGGGGCCTTGCAGCCACCCCCAGCTCCCCTGAACCATGAAGACGAGGGCAGAAGGCAAGGCGGGGGCACTGAGGACAAGGATGCCCTGAAGGGTCAACATTAGCCCCTTCTGCCTCCTCCACCTTCCGCCACGTGGTCCCTGATCAAGCTCTGACTGCCCCTGGCTGAACACAGGAGGACAACTCTCACGGAGAGGGAGGCGTGTCTGTATTTTCCAAAAATGAGGGTCTGATGGCATCTCCAGGGGAGCCTGTGCGCTTCTCGGGGACCTGCACCCTCGCAGGCAATCCCCCACCACCACCCAGACAAATCCTGGCTTCTGCTTCCCCAGTGTTGGTCTTTGAGTGGCTGCAGGAGGTCTGATGAAAACCCCATCTAAGCCTGGGGGGCAGGCTCCAGACCAGGCCATCTCTTGAGGCGGTCAAGATGAGACATGGTAAGCCGAAACCGGTTTGGCTCAGTGGATAGAGCGTCAGTCTGCAGACTGAAAGGTCCCAGGTTCGATTCCAGTCAAGGGCAAGTACCTTGGTTGCAGGCACATCCCCAGTAGGAGATGTGCAGGAGGCAGCTGATCATGTCTCTCTCTCATGTACCTTGGTTGCGGGCATATCCCCAGTAGGGGGTGTGCAAGAGGCAGCTGATGGATGTCTCTCTCATCGATGTTTCTAACTCTCTATCCCTCTCCCTTCTTCTCTGTAAAAAATCAATAAAATATATTAAAAAAAAAAAAAAAGAAAAGAAAAGACGGGAGAGGTTGGGTCCTAGCTGAGAGGCAGTGAATTCCTAGCGTTCTCACTCTGGGCTCGGACGTTCTCGGTCACACTCCTCAATCTCAGTCTGAAGACGCCCGACGGTCACCCTAGATTTGATTTGAGTCTCACCATAGGGTGACTTTATTCTTTTCTCCCAGGGGAAAAAAAACAGTGAGAAAAGCCATGTCTGTTACTTAATGTTCTGAAGAAAGTCACATCAGGCACTGCATGCCCTGTTCCCAAAGAGGCCTTGTACTTCAGACGACAAGAGGAGGGACATGCGGTGCTTGGAAAACGACCCCGAGAGCTCCCTCCGCACGCAGAGCTGCCCACAAACCGGCTTCAAACGAGGCTTCCGAAGGACACTTGGCCGGCACCCCAGCCGCCATTTCTGCCCCAGGGAAGGGGGTAAAGGGAAGATCCTCTCCCCACTGTGCTGCAATCGTGGTGCTTGCCTGCGCCTCTGCCCTGGGCTCCATAGAGACCTGCTGGGTCAGAGTCCAGGTGCAGACCAGACTCCAAAGGAAACATGGCAGCAGCCGAAACGGGTGTGGCTCAGTGGGTAGAGAGTCAGCCTGCGGACTGAAAGGTCCCAGGTTCGATTCCGGTCAAGGGCATGTACCTTGGTTGAAGGCACATCCCCAGTAGGGGCCGTGCAGGAGGCGGCTGATGGATGTCTCTCTCTCATCGATGTTTCTAACTCTCTATCCCTCTTCCTTCCTCTATGAAAAATCAATAAAATATATTTTTAAAAAAAGAATTTCCTAGAAAAGATGGATAAATTTAGGGAAAAAAAAATCACAGCAGAACCAAGGGCTGCCATCGTGTGAATAAAGCCTGCATGGTGACAGACTCAAGGAACGGCAATCAAAATAAAAGTGAGAAAGACTCAACACAAGCCTTTCACTCGTCTCTCTCTCTCTCTCTCTCTCTCTCTCTCTCTCTCTCCCTCCTGCTTCATCCGTCTCCTTGAGTTTTTGTAAACGGAGCAAGCGAAGGGAGAGCCACCTTGAATTTTGGGAACATAACTGGAGGAGAAGGGCTGAAATGTGGGTGCCTGTGCTCCCCGAAGTGTGTAAGTGTGGTGGATAGATATAGTGGAGATTACACACACACACACACACACACACGCACACTCAGGACTCCCCACGTGTGCATCAGTACACGTATGCGTGTGCGCACAGAGGGCCCCCGGGGTGCTCAGCCTGGGAGGACCGACCGGCTCACTTGCCTGAAGACGTTCACGATGTTGCTGAAGTTCCCCTGGATGACCAGGACCAAGGTCACGGCCGTGGTGAACCCCAGAGCCGGAGTGGGGGTGAGGCGGCGGGTGTGAACCATGGACAGCAGTTCGGGCTGGGGGGCAGAGTCGGGTGTCAGTGATTTCCCAGAGGAGCCCCCGTGGACGTCTGCCCAGGGGAGCTGACAGTCCTCTTCCTGCCAAACTACCTCTGGACCCCCGTGTGCCCCGCCTCCCAGTCCCCATCCCCACGGCTTCCAGATGTGGGGCTGTGGGGAGGGGGCGGGACAAGCGTGCCTGGGGCATGGAGAGGGATGATGGGTTATTGCTGGGAGAATGTTTTACTGGTCAGCAAACACTCGGTCTCCATCTCCCTGCTGCTGGGGGAGAAAATCAGTTTCCCTCCCGTTGATGTTGGGCTTGGCCAATGAACTGCGAGCAGGAAGAGAGACTCTATGTGGTCGTGTGATTGGCTTGATGGCATGAGCCCTGCCAGCTGCTGTGGCAAGATATGCCCAGGACTCACATTTGCCAGGAGAAGGCCCACGCACAAGCCCAGCCTGACCCCTCAACGCCCGGCCACGTGAGCAGCCTGCGGCTGGCAGCCTCTGGGGTGCGGGGCCGTCTGTTATTCGGCACGACGGCAGCCAAGCTGACAGCGTGCCAGAGGGGGCCCCCATGCAGGGGCCGGGGGGTACCCAGGGGCTCCACTCCTGTAACCCAGCATGGTGACCGGAAGGAAAGGGCCTGGGGTTCCAAGGCAGATGCATTGAGCCCCGTTCTCAGAGGAAGGGGTGAGTCTGGAGGGAAGGCCTAGGCTCCCGCAGGAGAAAGCTCCGCTGGCCGTCCTGCCCAGAGCTGCCCTCTCACCAGGTGGCCTTCCCTTGTGGCCGCGTAGCCCACCCAGCTGCCGCTGAAGAAGGTCCCGTGGGCAGAGCCGAAGGTCGAGAGGGCCACGGCCAAAGGCACCAGCCAGGCCCAGGCCCCCAGCACCTGGTTCCTAGGACGACAGAGGGGTCGGGGGGAGAACTCCGGGCCCCGCCTGGAAACCGAGCGAGCACGACATCGGAGCGAGTTGCTTTTCATTCATTCATTCATTCATACACACACACACACACACACACACACACATACACATATATATGCACACACGCACACATATATACACATATATACATATGCACGCACGCATATACACACACATATATACGCACATACATATATACACTATGTATACACATATATGCACACATATATCCATGCACACACACATATATACGCACACGTATATATATGCACACATATATATACACACACTCACACACACTCACACACACATACACACACATACACACACATATATACACATACATATACACACATATACACACACAGAGACATATATACACACATATACACACATACACACATGTATACACATTCACACATATATACACATATATACACGCATATACATATATGCACATACACATACACATGTGTATACACATATACGCACACATATATACATGCACATATACGCACACACATATATGCACACACATATATACACACACTCACACACACATACACACACACACACGTATATATATATAATTGATTTTCAGAGAGAAACATCAATGACGAGAGCGAATCATAGAGCAGCTGCCTCCTGCACGCCCCCTACTGGGGATGGAGCCCTGACCGGAAATCCAACCGTGACCTCCTGGTTCATAGGTTGACCCTCAGCCACTGAGCCAGGCCAGCCGGCAGAGGAAGTTCTCACACCCACAGGGCACTATCCTCCCCCATCCTGGTGTCGCCCGGCGGCCTCGGCACGCCACACTCACCCCCAGCTCACGGCCATGGCGTCCGTGGAGAGGATTTCGCTGGGCGACAGGACGAGCAGGTAACTGACGTTGACCAGGAGGTACAGGCCGGTGACCAGGGGGATGGCGATCATCAGCGCCCACACCAGGTTCTGCTGCACAGCGGAGCGAGGAGGCCCAGGGTCAGCCCGGGGGTCCTTCCCAGGCCCCCGAGCGCAGCCCTGAGCTCGTCCCGGCTGCAGGCGGGTGCCAGGGCCTGGGACCACGCAGGCCACGTGCCCCTCCCCCTGAGCTCAGAGACCCTCCGCCTGGACACACACACGCACAGGCAGATGCACTGGGCCAGCGGTTCTCAACCTGTGGGTCAAGACCCCTTTGGGGGTCGAATGACCCTTTCACAGGGGTCGCCTAAGACCATGGGAAAATGCAGATATTGACATCACGATGCATCAAAGTAGCAACATTTCATGGTTGGGGGTCACCACCCCATGAGGAGCTGT
The DNA here is from genome assembly GCA_004026805.1 of Lasiurus borealis. Lineage (NCBI taxonomy): Eukaryota > Metazoa > Chordata > Mammalia > Chiroptera > Vespertilionidae > Lasiurus > Lasiurus borealis. Next base: position 5,053 of record PVJN01027790.1, read on the forward strand.
ATGCAAGGGTCCCAGCCTCAGGAAGGTTGAGAACCGCTGCACTGGGCAGTAGTAGGCGGCCCTAACCAGCCGGAGCAGTGGAGGCACCGAGAGGCCAGCAGCAGGGAGACGGGGGGAGGAGCCATCACCACGACATCTGGACTGAACAGGGCCTTCACTGGGCTCTCCTGGAGGACTGGGAGAGGCTTGGGGGTGCGGAGAAGGAAGGACTCCCCCAGAACAACCACAGAGCAGAGGCACAGGGCAGAGACCAGACAGATAACGGTCACCTAGGCAGCCGCTCACTGAGCCCCTCGGCTGGAAAATGCCAGGACCCCCAGGCCAACCTGCCGAGGGCCGGGGGCCCAGGAGTCAGGCCCAGGCTGAAGGCTGTTACCCTCAAAGTTTCTCCTCTGACGCTCTGTTGCTCAACTGGAAATTGGGGATCCTTGGGGATCTGTCAAATGGGACCTCCCGCCGTCTGCCTCTCTGCCAGGCGTGAGGGGCAGCAAAGAGGGAGGGAGAGAAGGGCCCGGACCCAAGCAAGGGCTGTGGGCACATGGACCACATTGCACCGCTGAGGCCTCGGACAGGCTTCTGGTGAGGACACAAGAACAGAGACATTTCCTGCTTCCATTCTCAAGTACCTTAATCTTCACACCCTGCAGACCACAGCCAGCCTGCCGCCTGCTTTTATAAACAAACGTGTTTTGGGATGCAGCCCTTTATGTACTTATGACTCCTCCCAGCGTCCCCCAAACTCCTCTCCAGGGGGTCTTGGCTGAGAGCTGACAGCCCCCACGGGCTGTTAGGGCACTCGTATCTCGAGGTACCGCTGTACTTCCACAAACGAATCGGGGTGGCCAGCGGCTGGCATTCCGTCCCCAGGAGGAGGGTGCCCCTGTTTTCAGCCCAGTTTTTTCATGGTTCCAGCTCCAAGGACTAAAACGGCTGATGCTCAGAGACATCGCCCCCTTTCCCCCCGCTCCCCACCCCCCAAAGCAGCATCACGGCCTCACCTGCGGGTCCCTGAGCTCCTCCAGCACGTAGTTGAGGGTGTTCCAGCCGTCGAAGCACCACAGGCCCTGGTAGAAGGCCCTGCTGACGCGCCCTGGGTGCCTCGTCGTGTTGCGGAAGGCGGCCAGCAGGGAGAGCACCTTGGCCGCCGTCGTTCGGCCGGGTGGCCAGCTCGGAGCTCCAGCCGCTGGCCAGCAGCAGCAGCAGCAGCAGGCAGGCCACGGCCGCGCCCTGCAGCACGGACGTGTAGGTGGCCAGGAAGGCGGGCAGCGGGCCGAAGGCGTGCAGGATGTAAGCGTACTCCCCGCCGGACTCGGGGACCAGCGCCCCCAGCTCGGCCAAGCACAGGGCGCTGAGCGTGGCCAGGAGGCCGCAGGCCGCCCAGACCGGCAGGCTGGCCCCGGGGCTGCCCACATAGACCAGGGTGTGCCCTTCGGGGACATGAAGATGCCCCAGCCCACCATGCCGCCCATGACCAGGGACACGCCGCTGCACAGGCCCATCTGCCGCCTCAGCCGCAGCTCCCCCGGGCCTGCCGCCTGCTCCCCGCCATCCCTCTGCCGGAGTCTCTCCATCTCAGGGACCTCCGGAGTCGCTGTGTGTGTGCTGGAGGGGAAGCGGGTGCTCTGATACCCAGGCGCCTGTCCCCCGGGGTCCCGGCCGCAGGGAACGGTCACAGCGCCCAAGGTGTGTTGGCCAGAGACCAGTACTCTGGAGCGTGACGTGTAGAAGGTTCTGAGCTCTGAGCCTTCATGATCCACCAGCCCCCTTCCGGCTCAGAGCCCAGGACGGGCGTCTGCAGGAGCTGTTTGTCAGTGAAACGCAGGAGAGGTTGAGGAGAGGGGGTTGACAGTGAGGGGAGTGCTCTGGGCCCAAAACCCGGCCGCTGAGCACTGGCACCTTCAAGCCTAGGAATCTCCACACCGTTTTCATCAGACCAGCAGTCAAGTCCCCGTGTCCCCAAGTTCCTAATTAAAGCTGCACCGGCCCTACTCCGAAGAAGCGAGATGGTGGGTAAAAGAGGGTTTGAATAGTGCAGGCCATCGCCTGTCCCGCTAGCAGAGAGGGCAGGTGCGCCAGAGGACAGGGTCTGGAGTGGCTGCCCGCAAGGTTTAACTCTTCGCCGTACGGATGTGGAGATACCTGTGACCCCGGGAACATTAGGAGGACATGAGGACTGTGGGGTTTTATAAATACTTTTTTAAAAAAATCTATTTGTTGATTTTAGAGAGAAAAGAAGCGGGAGAGAGAAGGAAACACTGATCTGTGGTTCCACTCATTTCTGCATTCGTTGGCTGACTCTTAGGTGCCCTGACGGGGAATCGAACCAGCAACCTTGGCATATCTGGCCGGGGCATAAAGATTTTTTTTTTTAATGATTCATCTTGCCAAGCAGTGTGTCTAACGAGGAGGAGCTGGGAGCAGCAGGTGGAGGGAGGAGCTGGGAGCAGCAGGTTGGGGGGCTGGGAGCAGCAGGAACTGGAAGGAAGAAGGGGACAAGCGAGAGTGGAGTGGGGAAGGGCTCCCGGCAGGGTTTTCCCGGGTGGGGACACCTGGAGACTCTGAGGTTCAGTCAGCCACTCCAGAAGCCCTTCCAGAATCCGACACAGGGTAGCCGTCAGCTCTAGGATTCCCGCTGCCTCTGAGGAAGGGGCCCTCCAAGGCAGAGCCACCTCCTAGGACACCCCTGTGCTGCCACCACAGGCACAGGGGGAGCTGACGTGGCCTGTCTGCGGGTTCTGAGGTCCCAGCACCCCTAGGCCTGGCTCCTCACACCTCCCCTTGGCCAGGGCTGCTCTCTGAGCACCAAGGAGCCAAGGCTGCCCCTTAAGTGATGGAAGCTCTGAAGCTGGTCTCTGTGCCTATGTTTGGGGAGAGGAGGGGAGAGAAGGCAGGGGTGCCAGCTGGGACCTGACCCCAGGCCAGCACTCCGGTCCCCAACCAGGTTATTTCATTTTTTTTTCCCTTCACTTGGGAAAACTTTCGTCTTTCTTGGCCTGACCACATGACTGATGTGTGGTCAGTCACCAGGAGCCTTTCAGGAGCGAATGGGGACTCACACCCAGGTGGCCAGGCCTGGGTGGGGCCTCCGGGCGAGGTAGACTGGAACAGCACTGGGCCTTTGACGCTCTGGCAACAGTGAAACCTGTTATTTCCAGGAAAAAAATCCTGGGACACAGATGGTGGGACTAGGATCCAGCCCCAACTGCTTGTGGCTCTGGGGACCTGCCCCGCCCCATGAACAAGCAGAGGAAAGGAATTGTCCAGCCAGAGATCCGGAGTAGGTCCTGGCCCATCTGTCCCCGCATCCAATGCAGACGCAGCCGGCCACTCTGTCTCTGTGCTTCAAAGCAGGCAAAGAAGCAGCAGCCCCTGCCAAAACCGGTTTGGCTCAGTGGATAGAGCGACGGCCCGCGGACTGAAAGGTCCCAGGTTCGATTCTGGTCAAGGGCAATGGGCCTTTGTTGCTGGGGGCATGCAGGAGGCAGCTGATCGATGTCACTCTTTCATGGATGTTTCTAACTCTCTATCCCTCTCCCTTCCTCTCTGGGAAAAATCAATCAATCAATAAATATGAAAACCCCTGACCTCTCTACTGAACGTGCCTTTCCCACCACACAAGAGCCCTGCAGTTCTGGCCTGACTCTTGGGTGAGGAGCCCCAAAAGCCCCAGGTATTCTTGGTATCTGTCCCCCTCAAACATCTCCCCCATCACCACCAAACCATTACACACACACACAAATACACACACACACACACACACAGGGCAGAGCACAGGCAAAGGCTCAGAGTGGGTGCCGGGGCCTGGACTGTGAGCTACTGCCCTCTGGTGGGCAGAGGGAGGGCAGGGGAGAGAACTGGACAGAGAAGGGAAAGGCAGAGAGAAGGAGAGAGGGGCTGAAAGGCCTCAGAGCAAAGGCCTGGGAGAGGGGGGTGGAGGAGAGCGGCTGTGGGAGAGGGAGGGAGACGCCTCCCCCGTGAGCGTCCCCATCCCCTGGGCTGAGTGGATCCTCGGCATCTGGTCTATATTCCCACTGGACTGGCCCATCCGCCACTCAGGGTTCCCTCAGGTTGTGTGCGATCGGGGCTCTCACTCCTCTCCGAGAGCTGCCATGGAGTTGGGGACCCCCCTGCTTTTGGCTGATCTTATCCCGATGCCTCCTCTTTGGAGGACCCTCTGAGGACCAGCTGCCAGGAAATCAGCTCAGACTCCATCTCCCTGACTCCAGCTGCCCCATCGACTCCTCTGCCCCATCCACCCCACTGTAACGTTTTGCTAATTCTGCGTTCCTGCCCTTGACCTTCCTCCAGAGCTTCAGACCTATACACCCACTGTCCCGTGGATGCCCACCTGCCTCTCCCTGAGACTCCTCAAACTCAGAGTCCCAACAGAATGCATCGCTTCCCCGAACCCACGCCTCCCAGGAGCCCTGCCGTGTCTCCTGGCTGGGTGGACACCGGGACAGGCCTCCACGCTCCCCTCAGAAATGATGGGTTTAAAAAAAAAAGAGCCAAAACCAGTGTGGCTCAGTGGATAGAGCTCAGTCGGCCTGTGGACTGAAAGGTCCCAGGTTCCATTCCAATCAAGAGCATGTACCTTGGTTGCGGGCACATCCCAAGTAAGGGGCATGCAGGAGGCAGCTGATCGATGTGTCTCTCTCATCGATGTTTCTAACTCTCTATCCTTCTCCCTTCCTCTCTGTAAAAAATCAATAAAACATATTTTTAAAAGAAAGAAAGAAAGAAATGAGGGGTGCATCCCCTCAGCTTCTGGGGGTGCTGCTGGCAGGAGGGCCCGGCTGTCAGATGCCTCAGGGATTGCCTCAGTTACAGAGCCCCCTCCTTTCCCAGGAGCTTCCCAGGCAGAGACCGGGGTGTGGGACACAAAGGCCAGGCAGCCCCATGGCCCAAGCTGGCACAGCCCTGCCCGCCATCCCAGTGGGGCCGCTGAGCTATCCCATGGGGCCGCCTTGTGGCTCAGCTCCTCCATGTTCCCAGTTCTCCTCCTTCCCCTCCATCCCCCAGGTCAGCGGTTCTCGACCTGTGGGTCTCGACCCCTTTGGGGTCAAACGAGCCTTTCACGGGGGTCTCCTAAAACCATCGGAAAATGTAGCCATGTCGTTTACTGTTGTCCTATGAAGACTGTTACCCATGCTGCACCACGCTTCAAGACAAAATTTCATTTATTTGTAATTAGAAATAACTATTTCACAATATCTAATTGTGATTATCACTATGCTTTAATGATGTTCAATTTGTAACAATGAAAATACATCCCGCATATCAGATATTTACATTACAACTCATAACAGTAGCAAATTACAGTGATGAAGTAGCAACGGAAATAATTTTATGGTTGGGGGTCGCCACCACATGAGGAGCTGTCTTAAAGAGCCGTGGCATTAAGAAGGTTGAGAACCACTGCCCCAGGGGTCCCAAGAGAAGTGCCTGATGAACCTCTGGAATGTGACTGTCTCAGGGGTCCCTTTCCAGAAAGGCCATCTGCAAGCCCGGGGCACCTGAGCTAGAACTCTGAGTCACGGCTGCCTGCACCTCCTCACCCACAACCAGGAAGCAGGTCAGCCTCCCTTGCTGTGGCCTCAGAGCCATCCACGCCCCTCAGACCTGCTGCTATGCACCCCCCACCCTGGTTCCCTGGAGAGCCGCTCTCACCCCCAGTCCCCTCAGCACCCAGAGCCAGATCCACCCTCCGGAGCACCATCCCCTCCTCTCCAAGGCTGCAGTGCACTCCAGCCCCAGTGCTCACTCAGGGCCCCCGTTCTCTGAGCCAATGGCCCTCGCTTGACCCCACCCCTCCCCCGTGAACCTCCCAGGCAGCCCCATCCCACTCCCAGAACAGGCCGCCAGGGAAGGCCCAGGGCTGGAGCCTGCAGCTGGGTGACGCTGCCATGGAGACGGGCTGGAATCTCCCCGGTGTGAGGCCCCCCTCCAGCGGCCAGGCCCTGGGCTGTGAGGATTAGCGGTGGGGATGCCCCCGGATCCATGAATCTCCCCCAGAGAGGGGGCTCCTGCAGCGGGGTCCCCACACCAAGGCGGTCACTCAGGCTGGGCCCGCCTCCTCTGTCCCTCCCTCCACCCCCAAGGCCTGGGGGACAGGCCTGTGCCAGGGAGAAGGGAGAGCCAGGCTGAGGCGGCCGGGTGCCCTTCTCTGCCAAGTGGCTGCCATTGTTCCTTGCCCTCATCTTTGTCTCGCATCGCTGGACTCCACGGAGTCTGATCCAGCGCCACCGGCGAGATGATGCCTCCATCTGATTCCCCCTTTTGTGCAATCCAGCCCATAAATGCTACTTACGCTTAGATTCAGACCTTTTTCTTTCTTTTTAGACTTTTTCTTTTTGTGGGTTTTTTTTTTTTTTTTTTAGTGTTGGGGATTTTTGTTGTTGTCATTATTATTGTTTTGTGTTTGCTTGCTTTTCCATCTGTGGCATTTAGAGGTGTTTTTTTTTGTTTTGTTTTTATTTTTCCCTTTCGGCCGTGTTTTTATAAAGACGAGGCCTTTGCTCTTGGTAAATTTTGAGACAGAATTCAGACAAAACTATAAAAGTCTGCCTTTTTAAAAATCAATGGGTGGAGAGGAAGGAAAATGAATCAGTATACATGTGCACTTTCACAACGTATGAAGACTTTGGCTTTTAAGAGGAAAAGAGGTGCGTATGCAGATCTCAAGTTTCCTCTCAAAAGAACACTTCACTTTAAAGTGATTTTCTGAGAGTTATGTGCCTCTTGTTGAATTCTTAACGTTGTTCCTAAGGATTTTAGATTCATTCCCAAGGACTCGGATTCCATGTTAAAATTAGGGATCAACGTGATATGTTTAAGAAAGCCAGTCATTAATAAGAAAGGGGAGGAAGAAAGAAAGAAAAAAAGAAAGAAAGAAAGAAAGAAAGAAAGAAAGAAAGAAAGAAAGAAAGAAAGGAAGGAAGGAAGGAAGGGAGGGAGGGAAGGAGGAAGGAAGGAAGGAAGGAAGGAAGAAAGGAAGGAAGGAAGGAAGGAAGGAAGGAAGGAAGGAAGGAAGGAAAGAAGGAAGAAAGAAAGAAAAAACCTAGTCATAATCTTTCATTCTCATTTAGAAAAGGCATCACCCATCCCCCTCCAAACAACAGAAAGAAAGCAAAGTCATGCCGAGACCGGTTTGGCTCAGTGGATAGAGCGTCGGCTTGCGGACTGAAAGGTCCCAGGTTGGATTCCGGTCAAGGGCATGTATCTTGCTTGCGGGCACATCTCCACTGTGGGGCGTGCAGGAGGCGGCTGATCGATGTCTCTCTCATCGATGTTTCTGACTTTCTATCCCTCTCCCTTCCTCTCTGTAAGAAATCAATAAAATATATTTTTAAAAATTAAAAAAAAAAAAAAGCAAAGACATCTAAACAGAGGTCCTCTAGATCCATTAGCAACCAGACCCCCATTCAGTGTGCTTCTGTTTGTTTTACACCAACACGCATGCCTACACACACAAGCACGTATGTCCGTGTATGCGGGGACATTTTCTGGACGGATGCAGATGAAGATGTTCATTCTCGTTGCCTGCAAGGAGGGAGCTTGGGAAGTGAGACTTGCTTCCTTGGAGGCCGGTGTTTCTGCCGGTGAGCAGGTCCAGGGGTGTTTGGTGGTGGTTTTCTCTGCGGCTGCAGAAGCAGGAATCTCAGCGGTGGGCGCCCGTGTGTGGTTACAAACAGACGGGGCACAAGGGGATAATGATTTCCTGGAAGCTCGGCCTCCCGCCCTCCCGACAGCGGGTGATCACCTCGGTCCCCGCAGCCCGCCCCTTTCTGCTTCAGCGGCCTGCGGTCATTTCTATTATCCGCAGCCGTACCAGGGGCGGGAGGAAGGGGGTGAGTTACAAACCCCCGAGGACCGCTGCGTGTGATACTGCCACGGCCTTTGTTGAATGTCCCCCGGAGGGATGATGAACTCGATGCCCTGACCCAGATCCTGGCCGTGCCCAGCAGTGCTGATCTGGCCTCGCCCTAGTTTCCCCACCCCTGCAACACGATACGTGTGTTTGTGCATTTGCCCAAATGAGTTGCGTGTAGGTGGCAGACATTTGTGCACTCTGCTTCACACTGTGTATGTGGCATTAGTCACAGCCAAAGAGCGAGAAGGGATGGAGCGGATTGGTCTTTTCCTCTCTGTCTCCTTCAACTCTCTCTGTCCTTGCCTCTCCTTCTTTTCTTTTTTAATTTTTTTATTAATGTATTACCTGTGTACATATCTTCCCATTGCCCCCCCATACACTCTCATGCATACCCTAACCCCCCAATGTCTTGTGTCCATTCGTTATGCTTATATGCATGCAGACAAGTCCTATCTACCCCACCTCTCCCTAACCCTCCCGCTGTAATTTGACAGTCTGTTCGATTCTTGCCTCTCTTTCATGCAACACTGTTAGCTGTTCTCTGTCCCCCACAAAAGTGTAATGATTACCACTGGTGGCTCTTGGTTCATCTTATCACAATTTTTTAAAATATATTTTTATTGATTTTTTTACAGAGAGGAAGGGAGAAGGATAGAAAGTCAGAAACATCGATGAGAGAGAGACATCCATCAGCCGCCTCCTGCATGCCCCCTACTGGAGTTATGCCCGCAAGCAAGGTACATGCCCCCGACCAGAATCGAACCTGGGACTTTTCAGTCCCCAGGGCGACGCTCTATCCACTGAGCCAAACTGGCCTCGGCATCTTCTTATCACAATTTGTAAGAGGGACTTTCTTCCCCCAACTTCAGTTGGGAAAAAACCCTGGGGAATAATTCTGACTGAATTCGATTGATATGTGGGTTTGTCCCTGGGATAAATCACTGTGTCACCGAGAGTGGCGTAGCTGGGTTCAAGCGAGGTCTTTCCGCAAAAGACTGAAGGATGCTTAACAGGACATAAAGGACCGCTGCAGTGTGAACCCTTGACTGCCCCACACATACACAGCTCTCTCTGTATACACACCACACCACTCCAGTGAAGGTTATGCTTGAAAACTGTGATCCCCCAATATACAAGGAGACCACATTCCCTAGGACAGTTTCACAAACAGCGGCAATGAGTCCGCTCTGTGTACCCTTGTCCTCAGAGAGTCCTAGGGACATAGTAGTCGTAAACTGGTTCTCTGGGAAAAAATAATAAGGGGGGGAGGGAGCCTTTGTTTGTATTGTTTGCCAATTTCTTTTTTTTATATATATTTTTTATTGAATTTTTACAGAGAGGAAGGGAGAGGGATAGAGAGTTAGAAACATCCATCAGCTGCCTCCTTCACACCCCCCACTGGGGATGTGCCCGCAACCAAGGTACCTGCCCTGGACCGGAATCGAACCTGGGACCTTTCAGTCCACAGGCTGACGTTCTATCCACTGAGCCACACCGGTTTCAGCTGTTTGCCAATTTCTATGTGTAAATGTTTCTCTGTGACCGAAATCACGCAAAATTCCTGGAAACGTATCCTCTCTCAAGCTCTCATGCCATTGACCTCTTCGTACTGACCCAGGGTTAGACTTCACATCCCTTTATGGGATCACAGCAAGCTTGGAGCAAGCACAGAGACTGAAAAAGTAATTGCACACGGAAGCTTGCCCTCGCTCGCTCCACTTGGTACCCTGACATCTCCATGGGAATGAGCTGGATGGTGGAGACTATAACCAATGGCCCTGTTTCCCCCACCACCACCACCAACAGCCAGAAATGTGAGTGTGTGTTGCTGTGGGGGGCTGGGGTGGGAGTGAGAGGAAGAAGCCCCCCAACCTAGAGGAGGCCACAGAAGCTTGACTAAGCCCAGCCGAGACCAGAGGAACTGACCCAGCCCCAAATGTTGACCCACAGAATCAGTAACTAATAAACGCTTACCATGTTAAGCCATGCATGTAAAGGTAATCTGTTACACCGTAAAAGCTACTTGATACGTTAGCATAGTCACCCAAGGGAAGCAACCAAGGATTATATTTATTTTTTTAATATGTTTTATTGATTTTTACAGAAAGGAAGGGAGAGGGATAGAGAGTTAGGAACATCGATGAGAGAGGAACATCATCCTAATACCAAAACCAGAGAAAGACAGAGAATTACAGGCCAATATCCCTCATGAACATAGATGCCAAAATCCTCAACGAAATTCTAGCAAATCGGATCCAGCAGTACATCAGGAAGATCATACACCATGACCAAGTAGGATTTATCCCAGGAATGCAGGGATGGTACAATATCCGCAAATCAATAAACGTGATACATCACATAAACAAATTGAGAGACAAAAATCACATATTCATATCAATTGATGCAGAAAAAAGCATTTGGTTTAATCTCCAACATCTACAGGCAATTTATACAACTGAATAAAAGGATGATAAATGATCCAATAAAAAAAAAAGGGCAATGGCTGAAACCGGTTTGGCTCAGTGGATAGAGCATCAGCCTGTTGACTGAAAGATCCCAGGTTCAATTCTGGTCAAGGGCATGTGCCTTGGTTGCGGGCACATCCCCAGTGGGGGGCATGCAGGAGGCAGCTGGTCAATGTCTCTCTCTCATCGATGTTTCTAACTCTCTATCCCTCTCCCTTCCTCTCTGTAAAAAATCAATAAAATATATATTTTTAAAAAGAAAATAAAATAAAAATTAAATCAATCAATCAATCAAATGATGCCAATGAAGAACAAGCCACAGACTGGAAGAAGGTACTTCCAATTCAGGTAACTGACAACAGTATCCAGATTATATACCATGTATAAGTCAACATTTACAAATGAATAAAAAAAATAGCCCAAGTAAAACTGGCAATAAATCATAAACAGGCTATTAACAAAATAAGTGGGGATGGAGAGGGTGGATGGCCAATTAAAACATAAAAAGATGCTCTGCCTTCATAACAATTATAGGAATGCAAATTAAACTGTAATGCACAAGATTCCTTTTAAACGTTTCTAAACTTCCTGATGGAGACAGGAAAAGAACCCTAGAACAAACAGAAACTCAAACCGTGATCTAGGTTAGGATTAAATTTTAATTAATTTTTTCATTAATTAGTTAGACACACTGATTCTAAAGTTCTTATGGAAACAGCCAAACCAATAAGAATGGCCAGCTCGCATGCCCTCCTTCTCATGCCTGCGCATTTCCCTGCCTGCTCTCCCTCCGTTTCTCCTCCCCACGGCCCACAGGTACAGTACCTTTGCCTTTCTTTCTCCTAATCTCCAAAGGCCCTACTAATAGCCAAGAAAATTGTAAAATAAAAGAATGTGAGGGAAGATTAGCCTTATGGAATATAAAAATATATTATAAAGCTAAAATAATTAAAAGTGCCCTGGCCAGGTGGGTAGCTCAGTTGGTAAGAGCATCCTGATGCACCAAGATTGTACAGAGGTTGTGGATTCGATCCTCGGTGCCTACAAGAAGCAACCAATGAATACATGATGTTTCTCCCTCTCTCCCTTCCTCTCTCTAAAGTAAATAAATTAATATTTTTAATAATTAAAAGTATAGTACTGGCAAATTATCAAATATGGGAACCCCCAATTGAATAGCCAATGGAACAAAATTAAAAATCCAGAAACAGACACACGTGTAGATGGAAATATAGTTAAAAATAAAGGTGCCGCCGAAACCAGTTTGGCTCAGTGGAAAGAGCGTCGGCCTGCAGACTGAAAGGTCCCAGGTTCGATTCCGGTAAAGGGTGTGTACCCTGGTTGCGGGCACATCCCCCATAGGAGGTGTGCAAGACGCAGCTGATCAATGTTTCTAACTATCCCTCTCCCTCTCTGTAAAAAAATCAATAAATATATTTTAAAAAAATAAAAAATAAAGGTGCCCTTTCAAATCAATGGAGGGAAGATGGAGTCTTCAATAAATGGTATTGAAACATCTAGGTAACTCTCTTGGGAAAAAAAAATAGTAAGATATATCCAGATTCCTTGCCTTTTACCAAGATGATTAACAAGTGAATCAAGGATTTAAATGTAAAAACAACACCCGACAAGAAAATATGGGGGGAAATGTGTTATACCACAAAACCCAGAAGCCATAGGTAGCTTTCAGAGTCCAATCTGGTGACATAAATCACCCAGCAATTTCATTTACAGGAAAACATGAAGGAATTGTCAACTACGTAAGACTGCTGAAAGGGTAAAAGAAGAATGGTAGATGTACAAGAATAAGAAACGTGTATATTCATCGCTGCCCGCAGTTCCTGCTGCTGTTTGACCTTTGACCCCAGTTCCTGACACAGAGCTCCTAAACCCTTATAATCCCCTGAGGGACAGAGGTGCTAGCAGCACCTTCCATCCTGCTCTTCAGTCTTGGACCCATTCCTGTCACAGAGCCCCTAAAATGCGTGGAATTTCTTGCAGGATGGGGGTGATCAGAGTCACTTATGCAGAACAAAACCCTTTGGAACTTCCTGGAGGATGAGAGTATTGCTGGCTTTAATGCTTGGAGGGCTCCTGGACAGGATGCAGGGAAAGGGGGAGGCGGGGTGTTGGAGGGAGCCCATCACCAGAAGGACTAACCAGTCTGGGTTCCATGTACAGACATGCTCCGATGGCCACGTGCTGTGCTCAGAGCTCCGAGTTTTCTTAGCGAGAAACAGAGCCTGCCCATGTGGCTCAGTGGGTGAGTGGAGACGCATGAACCAGGAGGTCACACTTCCATTCCCGGTCAGGGCACGCACCTGGGTTGCAGGCTCCATCCCCAGTAGGGGGCATGCAGGAGGCAGCTGATCCATGATTCCCTGTCATCATTGATGTCCCTCCCTTCCTCTCTGAAAAAAAAAACAAAAAAAAAAAACCACTTTCTTTAGAAAAGAGAAAGAGCCCAAACCGGTTTGGCTAGGTGGATAGAGCCTCGGCCTGAGAACTCAAGGGTCCCGGGTTCGATTCCGATCAAGGGCATGTACCTTGATTGCAGGCACATTCTCAGTAGGAGGTGTGCAGAAGGCAGCTGATCAATGTTTCTCTCTCATCGATGTTTCTAACTCTCTCTCCCTCTCCCTTCCTCTCTGTTAAAAAATCAATAAAATACATTTTTTAAAAAAAGAAAAGAGGAAAAGCAACAGCAAAGTCTACAAACCCCTAAGACACATCTCTCTTCCCCTGAGTTCTACCTGTGAGGCCAGCCCCAGCCCCCCTGGCTGGTCAGAACCAACACTCAGGCTGCATGGCATGGACCAGGCAGGGAGCGCCAGATTCTGGACACCCGATCACCTCAGCCTTTGGGTGTTCCTAGCCTCACCCCCCTATTTCAGATCTGCACCCAGGAGTTTACAGGCGATTTCACCCCCTCCAGCTGCCAGCGAGAAGACAGCCATCACCGAAGTCCCGCTACTGCCACCCTCCTAGGGGAGGTCTGAGCTGAGCTGCGGCCCCTGTGTCTCCGGGCAAATGAGAAAGCCAACCTGTAAGATCTCCCGGTTGCCATGCCCACTAAGATGCCAAGATCTCCCCCTGCCAGTGTCCGCCTGGCCCCGGGCTCAGTGCCCGAGCTCCATTCTAAACTCCCCACCCAACTGGCCCAGCATTTGTCCCCCTCCCAACTCTACGGGAGGTCGCCTGGCCCAAATGCCCTGCCCTGAAGATACATCTTCATCCATCTTCTGCTTCCCCGCTAGACACAGCGGTCCTTGCTCCCAGCCAGCCAGAGCCAGTGCCTGTGCCAGCGAAGGGAGCGAGTCCATCAGCAGGTGGAGCTCTGGCTGCAGGGCCCTGGGCAGTGGCAGTGGAGACACCCCCTCCTCCCCTGGGGAGTTCGCAGCAGTTGGAGGAGGGGCTGAGGGGTCCCCTGGGAACCGCCAGAGGCTGCCCGGTGCCTCCTTGTAGCCTGAGGGGAGGGGAGGGAGAGACAGGGACACAGGTCTCGCTGATCTCTGCTGCAGGTGGAGGGGCAGGCCGGCCATCCTCAGCTGCCTCCCCGGTGGAGAAAGAAGGAGCTGAGCTGGAGGGAGTTCTCTCCTGAGCCAACCTGGGCCCCGCCCTGTGGCCCCATGGTCTATATCTCAGGAACCTCCAGTTTCTGGAACAGTCCTCGGAGGCCTAACACCATGCTCGGCACATGTCCGAAGCAAAAAATGCTTTCTGTGTCAATGGGTGACTCTGAAAGCCAGGCCTGCTTCGCCGGAGCTGCTGGTTTCCTGGCAAAGCAGGGTGCGGTGCAGCTCCTGTGTCCTCCGTGTGCTGGGACCATGGCCCATTGCCCTCACTGTCTCCGGCCCTGTCCTGCAGCCACACACCTGGCAGGCGTGGCTCAGTTGGTTAGAGCTGCATCCCGTGCACCAAGAGATTTGAGGGTTCGATGCCCAGTTAGGGCACATACCCGGGTTGTAGGTTCGATCCTCAGTCAGGGTGCATACAGGAGGCAACTGACCAATGCTTCTCTCTCTCTTCCTCTCTCTAAAATCCATAAAGGCAGGATTTTAAAATAAATAAATCAGCAGTGTGTTTTTAAACAACAACAACAACACTACCTCTCTATGGGCCGCCTCTGTGTCCATTTTGCTAGTCCCCCTTGGAAGGGACAGTGAGGCTGGGGAGGCCCCCGGATCCTCTCCTTTTTGCAGGTCTGGGCAGAATCCTGCCTCACTCTCGCTGGACTGGTTTGGATGACTCCTCTTCACGAGGCCTGCACTTCTAGAAACGTAAACATCTCCCCACAGCTCATCTTTCTTCCCTGGGGCAGCTGCCCACTCTGGTGAGGGCAGAGCGGAGCCAGGTGGGGCCCACCCTCCTTCCCCCCACTCCCTGTGTCTCCCCAGAGGGTCAGGAGGGAACCCCTCGTAAAGCTTTTCCCAGAAATACTTCACCAGTCTAGAACCTCTCAGAACTCCTTTGTTTAGAGTTTTTATCGAGGCCTCATGATGCAGGCATGTTGATTGAATCATTGGCAATTAGTGATTAATTCAACCTCCGGTTTGGCTCAGTGGATAGAGCATCAGCCTACGGACTGAAGGGTCCCAGGTATGATTCCGGTTGAGGACACTACCTTGGTTGCGGGCACATCCCCAGTAGGGGGTGTGTTGGAGGCAGCTGATCGATGTTTCTAGCTCTCTATTTGTCTCCCTTCCTCTCTGAAAAAATTAATAAAATATATATTTTTAAAAAGATTACATGGAGGTGGGCATTTCAAAGGTGTATTAACCTAAATGCATAAGAGCAATGGACACAGCTTAAACCTTTTTTTTTTCTTAAATATATTTTATTGATTTTTCACAGAGAGGAGGGGAGAGGGATAGAGAGCCAGAAACATCGATGAGAAAGAAACATCGATCAGCTGCCTCCTGCACACCTCCCACGGAGGATGTGCCTGCAACCAAGACATGTACCCTTGACCAGAATTGAACCTGGGACCCCTCAGTCCACAGGCTGACACTCTATCCACTGAGCCACACCAGCCTTGGCTTGCCTAAACCTTTTAATAAAGGAGTTATATGCCTGGGCCATGCCTACCTACCATGACCTGCCCAAGTAGGCATTTATTGAGAAGGCTAACCCTTACTTTGTAAAACTGCTGGTGTTTGTGTAGACAGCCTCTTATTCTAAAAAAAAAATAAATAACTTTGCTTTCTAGCCTGCTTTCGCCTGCTTGAATAATGAGGAAGATAATCTTGGCTGTCTGACCTTGTAGGCCAGAGACTAGATAGTATTCCCATACTCTCAATGCCAGGCCAGGTGCATTTTTTTAATTGCATAGAACTGTGTTGTTTTCAAGGCCAGCATCGAGATAACCAGTAAGCACACACAGGGCTGGCTCTGTAATAAAAAGGGAGGTTCTGCTTGTAGCTTTGCTTAGAATTTGAATTCATTTTCTCTAAGCCCACCGGTGAACAAAGTGTGACTCCAAACTCTCCGAGCATTGCTTGACTTATTCCAGTTCTCTGTAACATTATTGGTTCCCTGACCGAGAAAACCAACCCATGCTTGGCTTTTTAGCCTCTGGTGAGTGGACTGGGTTTGGGGCTGGACAGGCCCCGGCAGGGACATTAGACGCAGAGAGATGGGCCAGGGAGGCCCTCCCTGATGAGGAACCTGATTGGTCCCCGATCTCAGCAGACAGAAAGACCAGGCTACAAAGATATGGGCTGGCCTTCCTCCAGGGGGTCAGGACCGGACCCCAGAAGCCCACCAACATGGCTAAAACCTCTGAGGATTTCCAGAAGCCGGAGGGAAGCCAGCAGCTTTCTAGGAGAGACTGTGTGAGGCATAACCGGATCTCCACTCCCTTTAACCCTGAGGCCCGGACACTCAAACCGCGGTAAATGCCGCTTTTGTAGGCCACGCCCTGCCTGATACCAGGAGAAAATGACAGAAGCTGGAAGGGTTTGCGGGAAAGAATGCTAGTGAGCCGCTAGAGATAGCCATCAAGGTTTGCATCAACCGAGACGGGGCAGCAAAAAAAAGAGGAAGAAAAAAATGAGAATACGGAGAAGGACCAATAGCAGCCGCTTTCAGAGGCTGGGGCTCCCAGACAGCCCAAAAAGGGAAGCAAGGAGACCGATCAGGAGGGGAAGAGAAGGCACCCACTGAATGGAGCGCCCCCTCCCCCCCCCACCCACCCACCTCCTTCCAGCAGGAGAAAGCCTTCGTCAGCATCAAGGCAAAGCTCACTGAGGCCCCTGCACTAGGGCTACCAGATGTGACACGAGGACTTTAATCTCTTGGTCCCTGCAAACAGGGGGGGTAACCCTAGGAGTTCTCACCCAGGAGTTTGGACCCTGGCAAAGACCAGTCGTCTCTCTCTCCAAGCAGGTTGGCCCCGTTGTCTCTGGGTGGCCCCAAGTCCCAGGGCCCGTGTAGCCACGGCGTTCTTAGTCAAAGAAGCAGATAAGCCCCTGAAGAATCGGACTGAGTACTGTTCAGAGAGGGCGTCAGCATCTTAGAGGAAGGAGAAAGCCAGCCAGGGATGCAGTGGTATCGGACTTTGAGACAATCGAGGCACAGGCCAGAGCCCTCGAACTCAGTGAGGAGAAGCGTGCCAACACAACACTGATTCACGCTATGCCTTCGCTGCCCCGAATACTGATGGGGCTATTTAAGGAAAGGGGGCTTCAGAAGGTGGGAGGGCCGAAGCTGGTTTGGCTCAGTGGATAGAGCGTCGGTCTGCAGACTAAAAGGTCCCAGGTTCGATTCCGGTCAAGGGCATGTATCCTGGTTGCGGGCACATCCCCAGTAGGGGGCGTGCAGGAGGCGGCTGATCGATGTCTCTCTCTCATCGATGTTTCTAACTCTCTATCCCTCTCCCTTTCTCTCTGTAAAAAATCAATAAAATATATTTAAAAAGAAAAAAAAAAAGCAGTCTGGGAGCCCAAGGAAATAGCCGTCATCCATGGCAAAGGGCACCAGAGAGGGAAAGACTCCGTGTCAGAAGGAAACCAGCGTGCTGATGCCGCAGCCAAGCTGGCTGCTAAAGAACAAGTGGCACCGTCATGGACCATGTTGACCCCCGAATTACCTGAACCTCCAAAGTACCCTCCGCAGGAGGAGAATAGGCCCAGCAAGAAGCGGGTAAGAGAACGAAGGAAGGCTGGTGGATGCTCCCAGATCATAGGGTCTGTGTCCCAGAACAGTTAGCCCATAAGGCAGTCCTCCAGGAGCATGGACTCACTCACTGAGGGAAGACTGCCCTAGCAGCTTTGTTAAGACAGATACTACCTCATTGCCCGTCTTCCTTCCTTGTGTGCCTCAGTTTCTCAGCCTTGCCTCCTCTGTGCTCAGAACAATGCCAAACAGGGTCCTGTGGAACCGATAGGCGTTCAGCGCTGCGGGCAAACTCCCTTTGAGGACTTAGAAGTAGACTTTACAGAAATAGGGCCTGGCAGAGGAAATAAATACCTGCTAGTCTCTGTTTGCACTTTTTCAGGCTGGGTCGAGGCATATCCCACTCGCACGGAAAAGGCGAGAGAAGTCACTAAGGCATTGTTGAAGGATATAATTCCGAGGTCAGGAATGCCTCTGACCCTAGGGTCTGAGAATGGCCCAGCCTTTGTAGCAGAAACTGTGTTGTTTTCAAGGCCAGCAGCGAGATAACCACTAAGCACACAATGGGCCAGCTCTTTAATAAAAAGGGGAGTCCTGCTTGTAGCTTTGCTTAGGATTTGAATTCGTTTTCTCTGAGCCCACTGGTGAATAAAGTGTGACTCCAAACTCTCCGAGCATTGCTTGATTGATTCCAGTTCTCTGTAACATGATGACCAGATCACCCTGTGAGGTTACTTTTGGTTAGATGTATTAAAGCACCTTTTTTTTTTTTTTTTTGGTCCACATTATAAATCACAATAACACAATGAGCCTGCTGCACTACTGGAAAATTCCCTCCTTGAGGCACACAAGGAGGGAAGACAAACAATTAGGTAGTATCTGCCTAACAAAGCTTCTAGAGCCGTCTTTCAGGACACTCAGTTGACAGGACACTGTATTCCTGTGGGAATGTCTCTCTAGTTTAATGACAAAATTAGAAAGCATGATATACTTTCCTGGCAGTCTTACTAAGTACAGGATTCCAGTTGATTTTCCTTGACAGCATGGACGAATGGTGATTTATTTTTGAATTTATGAGCATAATTTGACTCTGTGACGCACCTTCTCGCAGCCTCAGAGTCACCCCAATGGTATGCAAGTCATCCTCTGGGAATTACAGTGGTACCTCGAGATACGAGTTTAATTCCTCCCATAACCTTGAGGCGTGGGAAACTATGAGACGCTCGAGTCGCAGTAAACTGGTGGGTCGTGTGCAGCTGGCCGATCCATGCAATTACTCCTATCTCAAATGTTGCTCGTATTTCAAAGCAAAAATCGCTCGCTTGACGGCTCGTATCTCAAAAATCCCGTATGTCAGGGCACTCGTATCTCGAGGTACCACTGTACTGAAGTGTGGCATGTCTGAGATCTATCAGCCCCCTGGTCCAGAGGTGCCCTGGCCTTAGAGACATTGGACAGTCACAGAGCTCCCTGGGTCTAGGACCTAAACTTCCTTATTGTAAACCAAGAAAAACCCTTCTCTCCCACAGAGAGAGGAAGGAATACCCAGGATTTCCCCCCTGAGAGACCATAACAAGCTGGGAGAACCCCACCTCATTAGGTATGTTCATATTCAGGAACATGCCTCTGGCTCGCCCTCTGATATCCATTTAGCCTTTCCTTCGGGGGTCCATGAAACGTTTGAGATGACAACAGTCTTACACACAAGCCTTCAAACCCACAGCCACCATAGCCTTGACAACTCTTCCCAAAATCCAAGACATAGCACCGCCCAGCTCATCACTGCTTTATTGACTGTCACAGGAGAGCAGCAGATAGTCAAGGTCTTTCCTTTGCAAAAGGCTGGAGAGAGTGGAATGCAAGCCTGCACAGGCCACGCTGCTCTTTAGAATGCTCCCATCAGAACGACGGAAGGAAATGGTGGAAAGGAGTTTGAGATTGGTCAGAAGGGCTGTGGAGAAACGCTCTACGTGAAACTGGACGTTTTACCTGGAGAGCAAGGGATTATTCTGTGTTATGCAAAGTCACCAGAGTAAGAACATCTAAGAAAAAATGTCCTCATAATTTCGACAATGGGAAATGGATATAAACCAAGCCTCCATCAACATACACTTCCTTAAACTGGGCTCAGTCTTGGAGGGGGCAGGGGACGTCTGCACAAGTAGGTCCAGACTCTTGTTTTGCTTTCGCAAGAGACAGGGTTCTGACAGACCAGGGTTCAGGACAAGCCAGGAAGTGGAATAGATGTCGCCAAGACTTGCCATCTTGCAGGACACTCCGTTGACAGAATGAGACAAAGTCCATGGGAACAGAATAGCCAGAATAGCTCCTTGACTGGATGGCTTGGGTGTTGGCAAAGAATGTTCAAGAGAATGTCTACTGAGTGAAGAGAACGTAGACCCTCCAGTAAGAATTGAACTTAGAGCTAGAGTCTTTGCCTCCTCTACCATATTTTTCTCAGGCTACAGAAAAGTGGCTTAAAACTATATGCAAGCCCTGGCTGGTTTGGCTCCCTGGGTAGAGCATTGGACTGCAGACTGGAAGGTCCTGGGTTCGATTCCAGTCAAGAGCACCTGCTGGGGTTGCAGCTCAAACTCCAGTAGTGGGTGTGCAGGAGGCAGCCGATCAATGATTCTCTCTCATCATTGATGTTTCTATCTCTCTCCCTTCCTCGCTGAAATCAATAAAAATATATTAAAAAAAAACAACTATATGCAATACTCAAGCTATAGCTCTGAAGGAAAGACACACTGGTCCCAGGTAAGTGAGAAAGCTATCAAAAAGATTTAAAATATATATATTTTTTTTATTTCAGAGAAGGGAGAGAAATTGAAATATCGATGAAAATCATTGGTTGGCTCCCTCCTGCACGCCCCCTACTGGGGATCAAGCCCACAACTCAGCATGTGTCCTGACAGAATCAAACCATGACTTCCTGATTCATAGGCTGATGCTCAACCTTTGAGTCACACTGACTGGGCAAAAAGATTTGACTCATATTAGCTCAAAGCAAAAAGAAGTGTGGCAGGCTTGTTTGTGTTAACCTTGAACAGCAAGAAGAAAAAGTGGCTTTTCCATTCAACAGAGTGGGGGGAACAGGGGAAAGAAGCACATCACACAAAAGACAGAATACCGAAATTATTAAAAAAATCAATAGGTAACTGATGGCTAAACATAGAATGTAAATGTTATAAAACCTGACAAAGTATGAAGTAATATAAGCAAAAGTAGGAAGTACGGGAAAGAGGCAGAAGGAAGTAAAAGTGTGCTCATCTCTCATACTTTTTAGGCTTTTCCATAAGAAAAAAGAAACTCAATACCTACCAATATTGAAGCATATCGCTTGATAAAATTACTCTGTCCTATTAATGATTTCTATAATTTTGTTTAACCTTGAGGAACCTTTTATTAATCAACCTCTCCTGCAATGAAGAAACACGCATCTGAGCATTTGCTTCAGTTACTTTATTAAAGGCCAAGCTCAACGCTGTATTTTTAAAATAGCACGGACAGCTTGCACCTATTCCTGTCCCCATCACTGCTGACTGGGGCCTTCCTTCATTCCACGCCGCCCCCTGGTGGTCAGCACATGCCATAGTGATTGAACTCCTGGTCAAACTTCTGAGGGGACACTTTGCATATTAGCCTTTTATATATATAGATGCTCTGAGTTGGCACCTCTTTGTGCCTCGGGACAGATGATACACCCATTACAAAGCCACTTCCTATCAAGCCAAATAAAACGACTGTGGTTGGTTTACCCATGCTCCTTAAATGTCTTACCATGTAGAGGAATGACCCAGGAATCTTGTTAAAATGCAAATTCTGAATCAGTAAGTGTACCTGGGCCAAGATTCTCCATGTCTCACAGGCTCCCAAGTGATCAGGATGGCTGTGAGGCATCCATTACAATGGCCACCTTGACGATCTAATATTTATGGTGGCACGGGAGTGCATCCTTAAGTTGTAGGTAAATCTACAAGGGAAGCCAATTACAACGAGAAGGTGCTTCACGAGCAAGGCCAGACTGCAAAGCGTGTGTGAAGGCTCAGAGGCGAGAAAGTGCTCTCTGTGCTTCGGGAATCAGGAGGTAGAGACCGATGGAGTGAGATCACTCACGGATTGGGCTTTCATCTGTGTTCTGCAGAGCACACACCCTCTAAGAGATTTTCCACGAAGAACTGTTTCCAGAGTCAAATTTGTTTGGGGAAACGTTGCATCCCACGTCCCTCATTTGGATATTTATGATGCATGTTTTGATTTTAAAGGTGCTAGGAATTATGGTAGCAAAAAGTCTTTTCTCATATGGAAGATAATACTTCATAAATTTAAAAAAAAAAGCAGTATGATTTGTAAAATAAAAATGAGGGCCCTGCCAAAACCGGTTTGGCTCAATGGATAGAGCATGGGCCTGCGGCCTGAAAGGTCCCAGGTTCGATTCCGTTCAAGGGCATATATCCTGGTTGCAAGCACATCTCCAGTGTGGGGCGTGCAGAAGGCAGCTGATATATGTCTCTCTCATCGATGTTTCTATCCCTCTCTCTTCCTCTCTGTAAAAAATCAATATATTTTTTAAAAACACACATTTAAAAATAAAAAATAAATAAAAACGAGGGTCCTCATTCCCCAAAAGCATGAAGACTTCCTAGATGCCTAGCCAGTGTGGCTTGGTGGCTGTGCATGGACTTAGGAACCGGGCAGGGCACATGCCTGGGCTGCAAAGCTCAATCCCCAACGGGAGGCCTGGGCTTGCAGCCCAGGAGGCAGCCCATCCCCGACTCTCCTCGTTTGTATTTCTCTCTCCCTCTCTCCCTTTCTTTTGCAAATGAAAATAAATAAATAAAAATGCGCCTCCCTAGAGGCTTGGATGGACCGTCCGGCCCCTGTGGGTGCCAGCACCCCGGAAGCGGCGTGCGAGCAGCCAGTCCATCGCAGTTGGGGAGCAGGAGGTGGGGGGGAGGAGGACGAGCTACCGGGCAGGAAGCGGAGCGCCGGCGAGTTCGGAAGTCGAGGCCCCCACGCGGGAAGACAAGCCGAACGCCGCGTTCGGAAACGCCGCGCCCGCGCCGCCCACAGCCCCGCCCGGCACCGCCGCCGCCGCCGCCGCCGCGCCCAGAACCGGCCGCGAGCCCGCCAGGTGAGGAGGGCGGGGAGCGCACGCCGGCCGGCCGGTGGGGGGGGGGACGACGACCGGAAACGTGCGAGCCCCGAGAGCGTGCGCACGCGCAGAGCCCGCCCCGCCCCCTGTCGGCGGGAGC
>PVJN01027791.1:0-27763 GCA_004026805.1 Lasiurus borealis
GGTACAACCATCACCACCGTCCATCTCCAGAATTCATCTTCCCCCTCTGAAAAGCTCTGTCCCCACGAAACACTAGCTCCCCACAGCCCTGTCCCCCCAGCCCCTGGCGCCCCCCCATGCTACTTGCTCTTCTAGGTCCCTCATATAAGCAGAGTCAGACAGTGTCTGTCTTTTTGGGACCGGCTTATGTGACTTAGCGTCAGGCACTCAGGGCTTGTCCATGCCGTAACACGTGTCAGCAGGTCCTTCTCTTAAAGGCCGAGCACCACTCCTCTCTATGCCTGTTCTGCATGCTGTTTCCACATTCACCTGTCCGTGAGCATTTGGGTGTATCTGCCTTTTGGCTGTTGCGAATAATGCTGCTGTGAACGTGGGGGTGCAGGTATCTGTGTACGTCCCTGCTTTCTGTTTTGGGGGGCATACACCCCCAGGTAGAATTGCAGGATCGCATGGTAACACTATTTTTAGCTTTCTGAGGAATTGTCATTCCATTTCCACAGTGGCCAGGATTTCCTTTGTGTGTGTGTGTGTGTGTGTGTTATTTTTTCTGTCTGTATTTTGGCTTCGCTTCCATGTTCTGAAGGTAAGAGGAGGGGAGAAGAGGCCGCTGAAACCTGTGACCCCTAATTCTGCCCCAGCCGGGCGAGTCAGAATTCAGCCCTCCTTGCCCTCCCTGCGCCGGCTCTCCTGTCTGTGCACCCCACCCCCCACCAGTGGGTCCAATGGCTCCCGGCTCCCTGTGAGGAAGTGCCCAGCAGGACAGGCCCCGCCCAGGCCTCGGGCTCTCCCCGGCCCAGACGAAGGCCGTCCCCAGGAAGCCAGGATCCATCCACAAACACGGGCCCTCCCCGCCACTAAGACAGGGCAAGCGAGGCACGGGGGCGACAGCACGTCCCGGCAGGTCTGAGGCTCCGCGTCACCAGCCCAAAGCCTGCTGTTTACTGGGAGCAGCACCTCCCACAACGCTCGCGGCTTCCTCTTTCCTTCGCCAACAACGGGCGACGCCTGGCAACCAAAGGCACCCGCAGGCACGCCTGCCGGGCAAAGCCACGCGGGCCACGTTTCAAGCGCCTCCTACGTTCCCTCTGGAGCAAAGGAAGCTCTGACATTCTAAACAGGCGCTCTGGACCTTCAGCCTGAGTCACCGGAGGGTTTGCCGCCGCCGATGACTGAAGCACACCTCGAGTGTCTGACCCAGGGTCCGAACCGGGGCTGGGGAATCGGCCACAGGACGCCAGGTGCTGGGGTGCCGGGGTGCTGTGGGGCTGTGAGCCACCCTGTGAGGAGCCGGGCACCCACAGGCCCAGGGAGTCTGGGGTTCGCTCCAGATCGAGTGTCCTCCACGAGGTCCCAGGCTGGGAGCGAAGGCGGCTGGAGGGGGAACCGGAGACCCTGCAGACCCGGGGTCCGAACCCGGACACAGCCCACGGGAGCTCCACCGCCTGACGCAAGCTCTTCAGATGCGGCCCCTGAAGCTGAATTTCAAACTAAGATGACGGTGCTTACTCTGTACAGTGGTACCTCGAGATACGAGTTTAATTCGTTCCGTAACCTTGAGGCGTGGGAAACTATGAGACACTCGAGTTGCGGTAAACTGGTGGGTCGTGTGCAGCCGGCCGATCCGCGCGATGACTCCTATCTCAACTATTGCTCGTATTTCAAAGCAAAAATCGCTCGCTCGACGGCTTGTATCTCAAAAATCTCGTATGTTAGGGCACTCGTATCTCGAGGTACCGCTATATTTGCAAAATCTCCAGCTCCCAGAGCCTCTCACCGCTGTCCTCTTGCCCGATCTTCCCAACAGCCTTGTCATCTCCCTGATTTTAGGGACCAGGAAACTGAGGCTCCAGGAGAGGGCGTGGCCTGCCCCACAGCCCAGCGCCTCTGGGTTTCCTTCCAGAAGTCTCTGTGGGGCACCTGCAGGGTCCTCGGCCCCAGACTGGACCCAGGACGGAGGGATAAAGAAGTGGCTCCCGCCCTCAGGGTGCCTCCGGTCTCCGGAGATAGGAAGGCCACTGGCAGGAAGGACGGCCACCTGGGGTCCCCGACAGCGGGCTTACTGCACACACCTCCCCCCACAACCACTGCTGGTCTGTGCTTGTCACTCCGCACACTCTCTGCGGGGTGACAGCTCCTCTCAGGACGCGCAGACCGCACCGCCCTCCCCAGCTTCCTGCCGGCACAGGGGCAAGCTCAGTGAGGCCGGCCCCCGCTGGCTCCCGTCATTTTCTCCGCTCGCTCGCCTGGTGCCGGCCTGTCACTCAGGGTGGGCGGCTGGCCTTCAGCTTCTTCCCTCCCCCCGCCCACAGCATCCACTTCCTCACCCACTTCTGCCGTTTTCAACTCGTGCGTCTTCCCCACGTCCGGTCCGCCTCCTCTTTAGCTCCCCGACCCGTGCCCCGATGGCTGGGTCCAGACCCCCTCCCCAAATCAGTTCCGTGCACCTCACCGCCCTCAAAGCCTCCCCCCCAAACACCAGCCTCACCGAGTCACCCTGCCGCGAACCCTGGAACGGCTTCCTCGTCATCTAGCGGTTCATCCTCTACCCCCCACCACCACCCACTCTCCCGCCCACTCACTCATTCACACAACAAGTGCTCACTGTGGGTCTATTGTGGGGGCACTGCTCCGAACCCTGGTTCCTAGGGAAACTCAAGTTGCTTCAGTCTCACGGGGGAGGGGAGGAGATAAGCGAAGCCGCCCCTACAGACAGAGGAGGATTTTAAGGGGCTCGTGAGAGGGGACTTAACCCGGACAGCAAAGCCTTCCCGGGGAGCACGTTACCCTGAGACCAGGAGGAGGGTAAGGGCTGCCTGAGCAGAGGGGCGTCTCTGCCGGAGACACGTGTGTGCCACAGATCCAACCCCGGAGAGCGAGCGGGCTCCTCCGGGAACTGACAGTAGCCTGGCGTGACCGGATCTGGGCATAAGGGGGCCTGGCCAGAAAGGAGACCAGAAGGAGCCGTAGTCACTAACAGTTCATGAGAAGGGAGGTGGGGGACGGTCAGGGACAAATCTGAGAGGTTCCTGATGAGGAGTGATTAGTCCTTATTAGCTCTAAAATAAAAAATGACTTTTATATGGCTAACTGGGTGGCAGATGGGTAAATGGATGGGGAGGTAAGTGGATGAGAGGTGAATGGATAGTGTGAGGGAATGAGTGGGGAGATGGATGAATGGGTGGGTGGATGGCTGGATAGGTGGGTAAATGTATGAGCAGATGAGTGAGTAGATAGATGGATGAATGGATAGGTGGGTAGATGGGTAAATGTATGAACAGATGAGTGAATGAGGGGTAGATGGATGAATGGGTGGGTGGGTGGCTGGGTAGATGGGTAAATGTATGAGCAGATAAGTGAATGAGTGGATAGATGGATGAATGGATAGGTGGGTGGCTGGGTAGGTGGGTAGATGGATGAACAGATGAATGGATGAGTGTGTAAATGACTGGGGGTGGGTATGTGAATGGCTAGATGGGTGACGGGCACATGTATAGCTGGACTGGTTAATGGGTAGACAGGATGATGAATGGGTTGGTAGATGGGTAGATGGCTGGGGTGGGAGCTGGCTGAGGCTGGGTGCTGGGACAGTGGAGTTTCATTAATGGAAACATAGAAGGGACGAGGAGGGACGCCTATAGCCTTGTTTCCAGCAGCCTGGCACCCGCTCGAGCTGCCGAGAGCTCGGAGGGCCCTGCTCTTGCACCCAGGCCTGGTCCCTGCCAGTCCTCCCTTCGACCAGGGCCTGAGGACAGACAGACACTGTGCTGGGCTGAGTTTCTACCCCAGATGGAAACCACACTTGGCCAGGAGCGTCCCTTCTCTACCTGGGAATCTCTCCTCAAAAATCAAGACACAGCGGATGCCGAGTGTTCTGTCGGTGAAAAGATGCAGATGGGACAGAAGAGCCAACCCATATCCGCTGGGAGCCCTCCACCTGCTGGCACACCTCCTCCCCTGCCATTCTCACCGGTGCCCATTTTACAGACGAAGAAAGCATAACTGAGGCCGGAGAGGAGCCAGTCTGCTCAGCAGTGGTCACCGTGTGCCCGGCCAGGTCTGGAACCCGCTGGCCCCCCTCTCCTTCCCGCCATGTCTCTTCCCGCTTGTCTTGGTTGGTGCTGAGCAGCCCTCTTCCACCTCCAGACTTCACCAAGCTCCGGTCCTTAGAGCTGCCACCACAAGGGCCACCAGCCTGGCCCCTGCACCCGGAGGGTGCTCTGCCGGGTCACCCGTCCCCTCAGCACCCACTGAAGAAAGCCTGCGCTTCCCCAAGTGGAGCGGGCGGGGCAAAGAGCCAGAACTAGGAGCTCTGGCATCTCGTCACTCATCCATCGTCACCCGCAGGCAGCCTGACGCCTAATAGCAAACCTGCACAGAGGGGTCTGCGAGGGGGACTGGAATGGCCAAGAGAACGTGAGCCAAGGAAGGATGGAAGGACGGAAGGAAGGGGCTTTGGCGCCCGGTAAGGACCGCTTGCACGCTCCAGGCCGGGAGGAGGGGCCGCGGGCGGGAGCAGGGCTGGCACCCACACAGCCATCTAGCCCGTCACCTCCCCGGGGTGCACACGGGCACACAGATCATCGCTCACCGTGCCAGGGTGACCCTGCTCTCGGCAGCCCCGAGCCCACAGAAGGGAGTTTTCGGCAGCCCCAGCTTCTCTTCCTCTCTCTGCTCCAACCGGCACATTCTTTCCACAAGGTGGTTTCAGTTCCTACAACGCCCGTCCCGGAGGTGCTGCTGTTCCCGCCACTGAGGCAGGCAGCGTCTGTCCCTGCTCCCACCGCCCCCCCAGGTAGCCGCACCCCAGAGCGACAAGGCAGACTCCGACTTCTAAAGCCGAGGAGCCGTTTCCCGGTTCCATCCCATCTGCGCTCACGAGGCTCAGAGGGGCCTGGCACCGCCAGCCCGTTTCACAGACCCCGAAGCCCAGAGACCTCTGCCCTCTGTGGACGCTCAGACCGCACCGCCCACAGCGTCCCGGGACCCGACGGCAAGAACACAGCCACTCCGGTTCACACAGCGAGTCAGGGTCCCACATCCAGGCACCCAGGCACCACCCTGCTGCCTTTAAGCTCTTCTGACCACACGCCACAGCGAGAGAGGCCCTTAACAGTGTAACCCAGCACACGCATTCTACACACGCATTCTACACACGCATTCTACACACACGCACGCGTGCACACAGGCACCAACTTCCCCAACGCAGGACTTACCCGACCCTCCCGTCAGGTCTCTTCTGTTCTGCTTTTCTAAAGGCGGGTCCTGAGCCACGAAACGGATTTCCTGACCCCCTAATGCTGGATGGCCCCACCAGCCCAGCCTCCGACCCCAGGGAGGCGACTGTCCCGGCCAGGTGAGGGGCCGCAGAGCCGGCAGCGGCGGGAAGCTGTCCCAGCGGCTCCCGGCTCCTCTGTGACTCACCGTAAGCTGACTCTGCCCTCAAACCTCCAGCAGCCGGGCTTTTGGCTGCGGCTCCCAGAAAGGTCTGGGAGGAGCCGCAAAAGCACCTTCCGGGGCCTGGTGGACCCCCAGGCCGCCCCCCGGGGCAGCCCCGCGCCTGGACCCACACCCCCCCCTCCAGGGATTTCCCGCAGGTCACGCCCCCAGCTCCGCTAGAAAACCCCAGCTGAGGCTGCCCCTTCCGGAGCGGGGCTGAGGCAGAATCATGTGAACTGGATGCCTGGCTGGCGCTGGCCCAGGAGCGCTCGCCAGCCACAGACGGGGCCGCGGGCCTGCTCCCTCCACCTGCTGGGTGCTTCCCACACACCCCGAGGCCCCAGCAGCCTTGGGAAGGTGGGGGGGAGGGGTAAGGAGGGGTGTTAGGCTGAAATTAGGGACAGGGGACCTCGGGGGCTGGGGGCCACGCAGGAGAAATGGCTGCACTAACTCTACCCTTCAAACCCCTCTGAGCACTTCCGGCAGTGGTCGGCAAACCACGGCTCAAGAGCCACACGAGGCTCTTTGGCCTCTGGAGTGCGGCTCTTCCGCAAAATACCACGGCCTGGGGGAGTCTGTTTTGAAGAAGTGGCGTTGGAAGAAGTTGAAGTGTAAAAAATGTGGCTCTCCAAAGACATTTCAGTCGTCCTGTTGATGTTTGGCTCTGCGGACGGATGAGTTTGCCGACCGCTGAGTCCTACCGGATCCCAGGAGATCCAGGCTGTGGAGCCGGCACCGGGGGGCCTCACTGATGGCCCAGGTGACGAGACCTCGGACCCCAGTGAGGACAACGAGTCAAGGATGGGGCCAGCTGACTGTTTCCACTCCCCCTGTCCCCCCGCCAGGATGTCACTCTCCAGCCACCAGCAGCCAACATCTGGATCAGTGGGTCTCAGTACTTGGAAAACACGCCGGAACTTATAAAAAATAATGTAACGCCGGGCCCCTCCCCGGGCGAGGGAACCCCCAGTGGCTGGAGATGCGCGCAGCAGGGATGTTTGTAAAGCCCTCTGGACCGCTCATGGGCAGCCGAGGGCAGAGGCTCTGGGCCCGCGCTGGAGGCAGGTGAGGTCCTGTGGTTCAGGCCAGCGGAGCGAGGGTCTGGGAGCAGGGCCCCGGGCCACCTAGGAGGCGGGATTCATTTCTTAAACCGCTCGGCCCCAGGTGGGGAGCAAACACAGGGCGTGGCGTCATGGCGGGCTCTGGCTCTCAGGAGCATCTGCTAAACTCTGACAGCCCAGCAGCCCCTGGAGGCTCCCTGCCCAGCCTCCTCCCCATTCAGGTGGGACCTCGGGCCCAGCCAGGCTAATGCTCCTGACCAGGGTCTCGCAGCCACACCCAGAGCTGTGATGCTAGGATCCCGCTGAGGATGCCAGAGCCGCACCATTTGGCACGACCTCCTCCTGCCTTGGCCGCTGCCGGAGCCCGGAAGCCAACGCCCCGCACACGCGGGAGGGTGTCCCTGAGGGTGTACGTGTCCCCGGCTCCGTTACGCGGTCGGTGGGAGCTGTCTGCTCCAGGAAGCAGATCGCTCTGGTCCTGCGAGGGGACCGTACTGGCAGGGGTCCCGGGAACCCTACCCCTTCACCTCGAGGAGCCTGGCCCTCTCCAGCGGTCTCCTCCGTTGGTTACTGAGAAAGCAGCTGCGCCTGGTTACGGGGAGTGGTCTCCCACCGACCAGACGCTGGTTCTGAGCTGCGCAAGTGTGGCGGGCTCCCTCTCTCTCGGGCAATTAGGGTCAGTGCGGAGTGCAGGCCCCCCCAGGACATACCGCCCAGGGAGAGCACCCCTGGCTCCGTCTACAGGGCAGCCCAGCCAACCGGACACGCGCACACAGGACATCTACGCCTGCAAGACGCTGCTGACACGGCGCCCCCTCCCCCCAGCCCCCCGCAAGACTCCCAGGCTGCCCCAGGCTGGCCAGCCCCCTCTACCGACAGGTGCGCCGCCTCATCGGGGACGGGAAGCCTCTCTCTCTCTCCAGGGCCAAGGACCCCCCTCCCTTTCCCTCCCCACTGGCCTTTGGGACCGCAGATGGGCCTCAGCTTTACTCACATCGCTGCGCCCAGGTCCCCTGTGAAGTGCCCGCTCCGGGACACAAAGAACAGCCGTGCCGGGGTCCCCCCTGGTGCTAGATCCCATCTTTGCACGAGAAACCGAGAGGACGCCGAGCACCGAACAGCGGCCTGAGCGGCCTAGGGACCCGTAACCCCGACCCTCCCAAACCCCCCCAAGCAAACCGGCAGCTGAGCCAGAGGAGTGCGTCTGTCATCGAAACGTGGCCTCCCCAAATTCAAACTCCCTCCCCGTAGCCCAAAGTGCCAGGACCCTGGAGCTGCCACTGAGCGGAGAAGGGCACGGAGTGAAGGGTGAGGATGCTCAG
This sequence comes from Lasiurus borealis, assembly GCA_004026805.1. Lineage (NCBI taxonomy): Eukaryota > Metazoa > Chordata > Mammalia > Chiroptera > Vespertilionidae > Lasiurus > Lasiurus borealis. The sequence continues at coordinate 7,820 of PVJN01027791.1, forward strand.
GCCCTGCGTAGGGGGGATGTGACCTCCTGGGGGCTGCCAGGGCTGGCTGCTGTGGCTCCTCCCGTCCTGGAAAGACAGAAGGACGGAACCGGGGCCAGGCCCACTGTCCGAATTCCTTTCCCATCTCTCTCTCTTTTTTAAAAAAATATATTTTATTGATTTCTTACAGAGAGAAAGAAAGAAGGATAGAGAGTTAGAAACATCGATGAGAAAGAGACATCTATTAGTGGCCTCCTGCACGCCCCCCACTGGGGATGTGCCCGCAACCAGGATACATGCCCTTGACCAGAATCGAACCCGGGACCTTTCAGTCCACAGGCCGAGGCTCTATCCACGGAGCCAAACCGGTTTCGGCCCTTTCCCATCTCTCTTGGCCCCAGTGCCCGCCAGCATGAAGTACCGAGGACCCCACTGGACGTCGGACCAGAGGCTTGCCTGCACCCTGGTGTCCTGCCTGCCCCCAACCTGAACATCTCCTCCTGGACCTGGGCTGAGGGGCTGGTGACATGTCCTGGAGGCTCGTTTGAGGGTGACAGGGCCCCCAGCCAGAAGGGCACTCATGAGCCCCCAGAGGTCCAGGCAGCCTGAGTGTCATCATAGGGGGGACTCGAGTCTGCCCTGAGCTGGTGGCACCACGCCAGGCCTCGGCACGGGGCAGCATCCCTGAGGTCACGGGCCGGAGGTTAAAAGCAGAGGCTCTGGGCCGGCTGGACGGAGGTTAAAGCCGGAGGAGGCTGAGATCCTGAGCTGTCACTGCCGGGCTATGTGACCTTAACAAGTCGCCTTCCCGGACAATCAGTGGGCTTCTGGGAGGACCCGAGAGATGCGGTCTAACCGGTGCCGGCATGGAGTGGTTCCTGTGAGGGAGGGTGCAGTGAGGATGAGGATGGTGGTGGTGACGGCATGGGTCCCTCAGGCCAGAGGCCCACACCTAGTCTGATTCACCAAAGGCGAAGGGAGAGGGGGGTGGGGGGGGGAGGGGGGTCAGCTCAGTAGATGCTTGTTCCGGCGCATTATCTTACTGCCCGCGGCTCCTCTGCTGATTGGGAGCTGGTCGGGGCAGAGGCTCTGGTAAGTACAAGTGTCTGTCCGGAGTCACCCGCTCTTTGCCCGCAGGGACCCGCGCTGACTCGCATCTGGAAGGCGCCTTGGGCCTTGCACTTTAGCACAGGTTTGCATCAGAGGAGCCGAAAGCAGGCGCTGCCTTGTTGCAGGTTCAAAAGCGCCCAGGTGCCGAAACCGGTTTGGATAGAGTGTCAGCCTGTGGACTGAGGGGGTTCTAGGTTCGATTCCGGTCGGGGGCATGTACCTTGCTTGCGGGCACATCTCCAGTGGGGAGTGTGCAGGAGGCAGCTGATCAATGTCTCTCTCATCGATGTTTCTGACTTTTTATCCCTCTCCCTTCCTCTCTGTAAAAAATCAATAAAATATATATAGTGGTACCTCGAGATACGAGTTTAATTCGTTCCGTAACCTTGAGGCGTGGGAAACTATGAGACGCTCAAGTCGCGGTAAACGGGTGGCTCGTGTGCAGCCGGCTGATCCGCACGATGACTCCTATCTCAAATGTTGCTCGTATTTCAAAGCAAAAATCGCTCGCTCGACAGCTCGTATCTCAAAAATCTCATATGTTAGGGCACTCGTATCTCGAGGTACCACTGTATTTTTTTAAAAAAGCGCCCAAGTGTGAATAAAGAGGCTGAAAGAACGGAGAGGAGGAGCCACGGAGATCCTCCCCGAGTGCCGGGCACGGCGGCCCTGGCCCTGCGCGGCCAGAGCGGAGGCGGGAGAAGCTTCGGAGCAGGAAGCACTGTCACCGCCGTTGGGGAGGACGTGCTTTGGACCGTGCGCCGTGCCCAGCACCTCGCAGTTATTTCCTGTTTGCACCTCGCATCGGCCCGTGAGGCAGGGTCACCCCTGGTTTACAGCCGGGCTGCTGAGACTCTGAGAGCGCCGCCAGCCACCTGCCCGGGCCCCAGAGCTCAGAAGCAGCAGGACCGTGTGACTCCACAGGCGGGGGCCTGGGCCGCTTTGCGAGTTTCCCATCGCCGCTGGAACCACTGACCGCAAACCGAATGGCTGAAGACAGCACAGGTTTCTTCCCTGTGCTGGTCAGAAACGTGCCGTGGGTCTTGCCAGCTACAGTCAAAGTGTTGGCAGGGCTGCCTTCCTCCCGTGGGGCGGAGGGGAAACGGACTTCCTATCTTTCCCCTTCCACAGGCTTCTGCCAAGCCCTGGCTTGTGGCCCCTCCAGCTTCAAAGCCAGCGTCCCATCCCTCTGCTCCCACGGTCACCTCTCCTCTGACTCTGACCCTCCTGCCCCCCCCCTTCCACTTTTTAAAAAAATATATATTTTATTGATTTTTTTTTTATAGAGAGGAAGGGAGAGCGATACAGAGTTAGAAACATCAATGAGAGAGAGAGGCATCGACCAGCTGCCTCTTGCACGCCCCCCACTGGGGATGTGCCCGCAACCAAGGTACATGCCCTTGACCGGAATCGAACCTGAGACCCCTCAGTCCATAGGCCGACGCTCTATCCACTGAGCCAAACCGGTTTTGGCCCTCTTCCACTCTTAAGGACCCTGGTGACCACACTGGCTGAGCAGACCACAGGGCTGTGACTCAAGTCAAGGTGGATTAGCTGTATTTTAATGATGACCAACGCAATGCATAGGAATTCATACCAGACTTGTTCGTGCCCCTCCAAGCAGCAGGCTCCATCGGGGGGAAGGAGCTGGGTCTGATTTGTCCTCTGCCAGGGAGGACAGTTCTCTGCCACAATAAGGGCACAACAAAAAAAATGCGCTGGGTGTTTGAGTCAATCCATGAAGCTCCATTGACTTCTCAGGCCCACGTGCCGGAGGCCAGGGCCGGGAGCTAAGGAACTGGGGGAGACAGGATATGGGATGGGGCCGCGGGAAGGAGCCGGTTTTGACTCTGAGGGCGTGGGTGGGAGGCTCTGTGTGGAAATGCATTGCCAAGACAACTGCCCGAAGAGAGACCTTGGCTTCTCTTTGGAGAGTCTGTGGTCGGGCTAAGGAGAGTGGCTGGGGGCATTCTTCCTGTTCTGACACAGGAAGCACACAGCACAGGCCAGAAGGTTGCCATGGTGACCACAGGCCTGCTTCCCCAACCTGCTTGCCTTCCCACCAACAGGCCTTCCCACCAGGAGTGCTCCAACCCATCAATTAATAAGCTAATAATGTATGACAACAGTCAGTGCAGACACCCAGGCAGCAGGCCTCATAGAACAAACAGACTCCTCCAGGGACCTGCGCCACAGAGATGCTCATTAGACTCAGCCTGGACCGCCTGCTGTAATCGAGCTTCCGAATCCAGATTCCTCTCTCCCTGGCATCTTTCTCTTTCCCTCTCTCAAATATATTTTATTGATTTTTTAAAAATATATTTTATTGATTTCTGACAGAGAGGAAGGGAGAGGAATAGAAAGCTAGAAACATTGATGAGAGAGAGACATCCATCAGCCACCTCCTGCACGCTCCCTCCTGCACGCCCCCTACTGGGGATGTGCCCACAACCAAGGTACATGCCCTTGACCGGAATCAAACATGGGACCCTTTAATCCGCAGGCCGACACTCTATCCACTGAGCCAAACCGGTCTCGGCTATTGATTTTTTTTACAGAGAATAAGGAAGAGGGAAAGAGAAACATTGATGAGAAAGAAACATCCATCAGCTGCCTCCTGCACACTCTCTACTGGGGATGTGCCTGCAACCATCGTACGTGCCCTTGACCAGAATCAAACCCGGGACCCTTCACTCCACAGGCCGACGCTCTCTCCACTGAGCAAAGCCAGTGAGGGCTCTCCCTCTTGTTTTAAAGGCATGCGTTTGGCAGAGCTGGGGACCGAAGCGTCAGGGGTTCCAGGGAAACAGACACACTAGCGAAGGCCCCATGTAGGAAGCCTGCACCCCCAACCCTGCAAGGCCCAGAGAACCTGATCGCCACCCAAACCTGCTGTGATAAGGCCCGAGGCAGGGACAACTGGACGACTGCTCATCTTCTAGCAAAGATGACTTACTCTGTGACACCCTGGCGCCAGGGGACAAAAGCAAAGGGGAAGACTCTCCAGTTTGGGTAGATGCAAGACGTTTGGAAACTACTGCTCTTCTCACTGGGAGATGGGCTCTGAGACCCCGCCCCTTAAATCGAGGTGGGCTCTGGCTACTTGACCGGAAGAAGGAAGTCGAGGCCACACTGTGCCAGCTTCTGAGTCCAGTCCGAAGACATGGGGAGCTCCCACCTCCTGTCTCTTGGAATATCGCTCTTAAAACATGGGTGCTTGGTGAGAGGAAGGCCTGGTAGCTTCTGAGAGAGGCCCGCACTGAGAGGAAGCGAGGCCCTGGCCAACAGCCGCCGCTGAGCCAGACCAACGGGCTGACCACGTGTTGTGTGATCTTGGGAAAAGATCCCCCGGCCGCAGCTGGGCCGAACGAGCAGAGATAAGCCATCCCCGCCGAACCCTGCCCAATCACAGGTTCACGAGCAAAACAGAGGAGCACTGTTACTTTAACCGTCTAACGTGGGCTTTTATGCAGTCATGGATAACTGGGACATAAGGATTATTTTTCTCCAAAATCACATAAGGGCTTACCAGGAGTGCTGTATTCATTCATAAGGTTATTTGATTTAGGTTTTCATAAAATATCTGTATTTATTGATTTTAGAGCAAGAGAGGGAGAGGGAGAGATAGATACATGAATCAGAGAGAAACATCAGCAACTGGCTGCCTCTTGCAAGCTCTCTATTGGGGATCGAACCGGAAACCCGGGCATGTGCCCTGACCAGCTATCAAACTGGTGACCTTCAGGTACATGGGTCGACACTCAACCACTGAGCCACACCGGCCAGGCGATTTTAATTTTTCTAACAACTTGGTGAGGTGGGTACAATAATCTCCCTTTCCCCCATGAGATGCTCAGAGGGAAGGTATCTGGTTCGAGATAGAAAGGGTGAAACCAGTTTCCACTCTTTGTTTCCTGTTCGATGATGAGTCTTCTCTCCACAGAGTGCACTGTACCCAGAAGGCTGCAACGTCATGGAAACATCAAGAAGACTCATACCCTGTTTCCCAGAAAGTAAGACACCCCCCGAAAATAAGACCTACCTCCAGTTTTGCCTCTCGCTGTAATAGAAGGCATCCCCCCCAAAATAAGACCTCCCCGATAATAAGGCCTCCCCAGATTATCAGCCTCCCGAAGCTACTGTAAGGCATCTGACTCCTGGTTTAAAGAGACCTCGCCCTGCCTGAACAGCTCCAGCTGCCCTGCAGCCAATCAGTGAGCTGGTTTGCGATGACAACGACTACGGGACCATAGACAGGTTATCAATTTCCTTCTTCTTCTTTTTTTTTTTGTTCAACACTAAATGTGTACCGTATTCTTCTTCGTGGAAAAATAAGACATCCCCTGAACATAAGACCCAGCGCATCTTTGGGAGCAAAAATTAATATAAGACACTGTCTTATTTGGGGGAAAACAGAGTAGCTAACCTCTAGGGGCCACTGCCAGGCTTTTACCTGCAGATGTCATAACCAGGCTCTGCTGTCATGCCCATTTCCCAGAAGCTGGCACTAAGGCTTCAAAGGAGGGTCGGTGACCATCTCAAGTTAATCTCCCGAACAAGTGCAAGAGCCAAGAGCTGGACCCAGGCCATCCGGTTCTGGACCTGAGCTCTCAGCAGATGCTCTGGTCCATGTACGTAGTCTCCTGCACCCACATGGCTCCAGCCCCGCTTCCTCTGGGGCAGTCAGCTCTTCCCCTTCCCCCTCCCCCCTCCCCGCACCTCCTTTTGGAAGCCGAGGCGGGGAGGGCAGGGTTCAGCCAAGCATCACCCTATCCTCTCCGATTCGCATAGTTCAAAGCCTCCTCGCACCTTCTGTCCTCACAAGCCCTCTGGGAGGTGGCCCGGCTGGTATTTACCTCCTTCCGCAGCGGCTCGGCCACAGAGCGACCTGCCCAAAGCCGCGGGCTGCCGGTCAGCGGCTCGCCTTCGCCCACCCCCGAATCGCAGAGCCTTCCTGCGCCCTTTCTCACCACATCCTGTTTTCCGCGAGGGGGCCTGCCCACCGGGACCCCCCGCAGGGGCTCCCGCCCAATCGCAGTCCAGCTTGTCCTCCTCCGCTCCCCCTCCTCCCCCTGCACCCCCCACAGCTGCGCGCCTACTCAGAGGGGGCGCACAGACCCGGGGGAGGAAAGGAAACGTGTGTCACCTGTGCCGCGCTGGAAGCAATGACCAGGCGGCCACGCAGCCCGCCGAGGGGGCGGCTGTAACCGGCCACAACCGCAGCGGAGACGCCCGCCCGGAGAGGCGCAGGGACGCGCCGGCGGGAGGGCGGGCGGGCGCCAGGCAGACTCCGGGCGGGCCTCCCCGCGTCTGCTCGCTCCGGGCGCGCCCGCACTCGGCACGGGCACCCGCACCCGCCGCCGCCCCGCACCTGGCCGCCCGCTCCACCCGCGCACGCACCCGCGGGGGCCACGTGCTGCACCCCCCCTGCGCGCTCTCGGGGCCGCGCGGGGGGAAGGCGCCGCGCTGGTTACAGGTGCCGGGACCCGGCGGCGGTCGCCCTCCGGGGGTTTCCCGGGGGTCCTGAGACCAGGGGGAAAGGACTGGCTTTGGGGAGTCATAGCCCCTCCGACCAGTAGCCCGCGCCCCCTCCTACGGCCCGCGCAGCCCGCAGGCTGGGCAGTGCGTCCTTGGCGCCTGGCGGGGGTGGCTCGGCGCTTGGCCGGTCTGTTTCCCGCCAGGCTTTCCTGTTCTGTGTATGCCACGGCCACGCTGTGCTCCCCCATTCCCCGCACCCCTCTGCCCCAGCCCCCTCCTCCCGTTCCGCGCACCCCTCCGCGCCCATCCCCTCCTCCAGCTCCGCTCACCCCTCCGCCCGCACCTCCTCCTCCAGCTCCGCGCCCCCAGCTTTGCCCTTCCTGCCACGCTGGGCGCCGGCCCGGAGAGCCCCCCGCGTGCTGACCTGTCCTGAAGGTCCAGCCCCTCCATCCTGTCCCCGCGCCGGCTCCGGAGCCGCCGGCGGGCGCTCAGACGGGGTCCTTCTCCGGCCGCATCCGGAAGCCTCGGGAAGAAGCGGGGAGGAGAGCGCGGAGCGGCCGGCCTGCGCCTTCACCTCTGAGCCTGGAGCCTGTGCGTCAGCGGCCAGCACACCGAGCCGCTCGCCAAGGCCCCTCCTGTTGCTGCTCAGCCTCTGACTCCGCCGGCGCTGCAGGGGCCTGAGTGCGCCTGTGGCCGGGGTGGCCTCGGACAGCACCCAGGACCCCCTACTGGTGCTGCTGGTCACTCACCGGGGCCTACGGGTCCCCTGCCCCGCAGGCTCACAGACAGAAGGACGATACTCGCAGCTGCGCTTTTGAACCAGGCTCTGTCCCAAGCAGTTCAATGCAGGAGCTCATTGGCGCTGCACCTCTTTGTGAGAGAGTTATTATCCCCGTGGTACCCAAGCGGGAATGGGGCACAGGGAGGTCAAGTAACCCGCCCCGAGTCACACAGGCAATACGCAGAGGCACCGAGATTCGGACGCAGGCAGTGAGCGGGCAGCCATCATCATCATCATCATCATCACCACCACCACCTGCATCCTATCTGAAGCCACACTGAGCTGAACCGCCACACCTGCTCTCTCACCCGCATACCTTCACCTGCGTCCCTCTCCACCCAACACCTCCTGAGCGCAGCCCAGTTTGGAGACCAGAAAGCCACTTCCCCTGCTGTTGGCCCCGGGCCATTTGTGCTGAACCCCCGGGGTGCGGCTTTGACTCCCTTCCCAGCATTCTTTGCACTGCCCACTGGTCACTGTTCCACAGCCATCTCTCCAAGCACGCAAGGTCTTCATCCCGCCCAGTCCCTGGCTCAGGGCAGGGTGCCCCAGTCCTGTCTGGGAAGGGAGTGTCGGGGACCGGGCGCTACCCAAGTCTGCAGGAGCTGGTGCCCTTGGTTGTCAGGACAGATTTTCGGGGTGAGGATGGAGGGCAGCTGGGGTGACGCAGGGGAGGTAAAGGCAGAGATCTATGCCTCACTTTCTGCTAGCTCCTCAGGGCTCCTCAAAGCCCACACTTTCGACTGGCCTTCTGGGCGACTCTCTGGGAGGAAATGGACGGTGGACAGAAGGCAGAGGATACCCAGGCTGGGGAGGCAGAGGGAGCAAGCAGGCAGGTGGCAGAGGCTGGGATTTAGCTTTTCCTGCTGGGCACACCCCCGGCAACCTCCCAGCAGGCTCTGCTCTGCTCTGGGCTGGATCAACCTCTTCTGCCGGTCCTCATTTTGAAATTTCTCTTTCTTGCAAAATCTTCACAAATGGAGTTTTCCAGGTTAACAGTCCACGCCACAGAGAGGCGCACACGCTTTATAAAAACTGCTAAACTGAAAGCAGTTGTTAAGAGTTTGGCTTTGGCCAAAACCAGTTTGGCTCAGTGGATAGAGCGTCAGCCTGTGGACTGAAAGGTCCCAGGTTCAATTCCGGTCAAGGGCATGTACCTTGGTTGCAGGCACATCTCCAGTGGGGGGTGTGCAAGAGGCGGCTGACCGATGTCTCTCTCTCATCGATGTTTCTGGCTTTCTATCCCTCTCCCTTCCTCTCTGTGAGAAATCAATAAAATATATTTTAAAAAAAAAGTTTGGCTTTGAATGTCACGCGTGCCTGAGTTTGAATCCCACCTCCGCTGCCTACTAGTAGGGTGTCCTGGACACGTCCCCTAACCCTCTGTGCCGGGTTCCTCATGTGAGAAACCGGGACACGGCTTCAAAAGTCGGCTGAGATGACTGCCTGAGTGAAATAAAGCCCTCAGCCCCACACCCAGCGCATAGGAGGGTCCACAGATGTTAGCTGCTATCCTGACTGTCCCTTCCAAATACTGTACCCTCTCTATCTACGCCTCTTACCTCTGTCGTGTTTACTGTCTCTTTTCCTTGCAACAAGCCGTGTTATTCTCTTCCTTCCACAGGTCAGGAAACGGGCTCAGTGAATTGTCTAAAAGCCACTGCGTTCTGAGCACCTGAGCCAGGGGTGCTGGCTGGAAGCTGCTTCCGGCGGGGAGCCCGCCCCTCACCTACACCCCCGGGCACAGCGGGGTGTGAAAGCCCAGCATCACCAGTTGCTGGGTGCGGATTCTGACTCCTGGGTGCAGCGCCTGCCGTGGAGACTGTGGGTTACACAGTGAATCCTGCCAGGGCAGCCACGTGACACAGTCCTGGGGAGGGGACCACGGTGCGCAGACCTTGGTGGCCCTGTCTCCCTGCCCCTCTCGCTCTCTTTTTTAAATGTCTTACTGATTTTTAGAGAGAGATGATGGAAGAGGGAGAGAGAGAGAGAGAGAAGCATCATTGAGAGACGCCCTCTACTAGGGAGAGAACCTGCAACCGGGGCATGCGCCCTGACGGGAACCTGTAGGTTCCCGAGTGGACACCCAACCACTGAGCCACACCAGCTGAGCCCTGCCTCTCTTTTGAAAAATATATTTTTTTTAATTTTTTACAGAGAGGAAGGGAGAGGGATAGAAGAGTTAGAAACATTGATGAGAGAGAGACATCGATCAGCTGCCTCTTGCACGCCCCCTACTGGGGATGTGCCCGCAACCAAAGTACATGCCCTTGACCAGAATCGCACCTGGGACTTTTCAGTCCGCAGACTGACGCTCTATCCACTGAGCCAAACCGGTTTCGGCGTTCCTCTCTTTTTGTAGCTCAGTCTCCTTTGACAGATGCCCAGAGATATCCAGAACCTCTCACCGTCTAAATATTCTTCAGGTAGAACAAGCCCCGTTTTGATGTATGCTTCCCTTTTCAGAGACGGAACAGCAGTTACCCACTGATCGGAACTGGGCTGTGGGTACAGGCTCAGCACCCCCAGCCGTGCGTTCCCTATGAAAATGCGGGGTTTGGAGAGGCACAGAGATTCAGGGCGTCCTGTGCTTGGCAGGGGCGGCAACATTCGTTGTTTTGTAAACAAAGCCAGGCATTGGCCTTCTAAACGGCACATGGCGCTCTCTAAGTCAAAATGGAGCACAAATTGCTTTCCAGAACCTTCCTAGAGAATGGCAAATTATGGCCCAGGCTCATGGAATGCCGATTTGAGACACTAATGACTGTCTTTCTTACCCACAAACAAAAAATCACCTCCCACACCGGGCCAGGCTCCCGACACGCGGTCAGATTGCTCCACACGCAGCCTCAGTGGCAGTGACGTCATTGCTTCTTTTCCAATCTCTCGCAGGCTGGCTGCCGTGGCTCCTGTCTTTTCCCAAAAGCCGAGTCCAGGGGGGCACAGGGCGGGTGCTTAGAAACGGCGGCAGCGGACGGTTGGACCCCAGAGGTGGTCGCCCTGGCCAGAGCGTGCTGAGGACCGGACAGGGGCCCCTCCAGATGCGTCTTCACCCCTCCCCACCCCACTCGAGTGCTTACCTCACGGGTCCTATTGCCATCGGCCTCTGCTGAGCCTGGCCCACGGGAAGCGCTCCCTGGGATCAGAGAACGGAGGGGAGTGGGGTTCGGGGAGTCTTTATCCACCTGCCAGGTGTCTTCAGGATGGCAGCCTCCCTTTACTGGGGTCGTCGCTCTCCTGCCCTGCCCTCCCTTCCCCCCGCCTTCCTCCAGGCCTGGGATGGGCACAGCTCCTCGGAGATGCTGGTCCCGGGGGCCGCTCCATCCTGCGCTGGTTCCTTTAAGGGTCACCCTTGAAAACCGCCCCTGTGTGAACCCCTCCTCAGTCACCCTGCCTGACTGAGCCTCTGCTTCCTGCCAAGACCCCTCGTATAGAAGTGGGGGTACCAGCCAGTCTTCGCTGTACACTCACACTCATGAAGCAATCCATGCAGATGGTAGAGGGCTCCCAGATGATCTTTTTTTTTTTTTAATAAGTCACTGACTTTCCCAATTCATCCTTCCAATTAGCACAGCTGGCCAGCCTCAGAGGAAATCTCTTTATCTCCCCAAACAGCAGAATGAGTCCCCACTTCCTCACTGCGCTCCAGAGCCAGCTCCTCTCTGTCCCCGCTCACCCGCACCTCCTCCTGCGGGCTGCCCCTTGCTGGCTGCCTGGAGCCTCCTCGCGCCTCCTTCCTGCGGGCGGCTCTCCGGCTGAGGCATACTCGCCGCTGCCGGCCAAGCACCTCCCCGGCCGGTTTCGGGCACAGAGACGTTGTTTTGTCTGAGGACAAGTTCTGGCATCAGCCACACTGCAGCAGGCTGGGCCGGAGCGGATTCATCAGACTGAGTAAGACCGTGGACTGCTTCCCCGCCCATAAGGACACGGGGAGGCAGGAAGCGCTGCGGCTGGTGGAGAGTCAGCTGCAGCCCCGGTGAAGCCTGGGCCTCTCTGGAGAGCGGGGGAACCCAGGCGGCCGGCGTCCCTGGCCGGACCTCAGACTCCTGGAGGCGGCCTTCAGGCTGGGCTTGCTCAGGGTGAGGCGGTTGGGGGAGGGAGGGGTAGCATCCAAACATCTGGCTTTGGTTCCCAGATTCTGCTTTCTGGTTGTCAGAGCTCTGGCACGTTATGTAGCCTCAGTTTCTTCTTCTTTAAAATGGAGTTAGTAATGAAGGTCAGTGTAAGAGTCTTACCTATATACAGTGGTACCTCGAGATACGAGTTTAATTCGTTCCGTAACCTTGAGGCGTGGGAAACTATGAGACACTTGAGTCTCGGTAAACTGGTGGGTCATGTGCAGCCGGCCGATCCGCGCAGTTACTCCTATCTCAAATGTTGCTCATATTTCAAAGTAAAAATCACTTGCTCGACGGCTCATATCTCAAAAATCTTGTATGTTAGGGCACTCGTATCTCGAGGTACCACTGTACTAGAGGCCCAATGCACAAAGATTTGTGCAAGAATGGGCCTTCCTTCCCCTGGCTGCCGGTACTGCCTTCACTCCGGCCCAGAGCCGCCTTTCCACCTTCCCACGCTGCCCAGAGGCCCGGAGTAGCTGAGGCACTACAGAATGCCTGCGTTATCACCATGCACCCCACCCCACCCCAACTGCTTGGCGCCTGCCTATGCAAATTAACCCGCCATCTTTGTTGGGCTAATTTTCATACTCGCTCCTGATTGGCTGGTGGGTGTGGTGAAGTATGGTCCATTTGCATCTTACTCTTTTATTAGTGTGGATATGAAAGCCCAGTGACCGGAGCGGTGGAATGACCAGAATGACCAGAGCAACCAGTGGCTAAGATGTGCACTGTGGCAGCCAACCGGCCAGATCCAGGCCCCTGTCTGCACCCTCCCCAGCCAGACCCCTGCTCCCCGATCATCAGGGGTGGGGCCAGCTGGCCAACCACCCGTGGCTCCTCCCCCACACTGGCCCAACCTGATGAGCTCCCATCGGGCCAGGCCGGCTGGACCCCACCCATGCACAAGTTCATGCGTGAGGCCTCTAGTATATATAAAAGCCTAATATGCAAAGTGTCCCTTCGGGAGTTCGACAGCTTGCCATGATGTACGCTGACCACAAGGGGGCGACTCAAAACAAAGGAAGGCCCCTGCCAGCAGCCAGCAGCCAGCAGCCAGAGAAGGGAGGCCCCGACCTGCAGCCGGCAGCCGCTAAGGACCCTGCCCACGCACAAATTTCATGCACCGGGCCTCTAGGGAAATATGAATGTGCTCTCAAGAAATCAGGCGGACAGCTATGCCCTGCCCTCCCCCGAGGGGCAGGTGCAAAGGGAGCAGGTCAGGATGGGAGGATACAAAAGAGGACTTGGCCGACTGAGGTAGGCTGGGCCAGGCTGGGGCTGTTCAACCAGCCTGGACCAGCCTCTGCCTTGGTTTCCTGCTTATGGAGAATGGATCAAATCCTGGCACTTTACACCGACTGTGTGACCTCGGAAAGCGACATGACCTTTCTGTGCCTCGGTTTCCTGATCTGTGAAATGGGGATAATAAACATATCTCACAGGAGTTGGTGAGTGCTCGGTGAGTTAGCAAGCATTAACCTCTCAGACCCACTCCGGGGAGTGCTCACCAACGCTGGGCACACTCTTCACTCAGGGCCCGCGGAGGGCGGGGTGTGCCCTCCGGCTCAGGACACGGGCTTTTGTGGTGGCGAGCTGGGAAGTGGCTGTACTTTCCTCTGCGTGCATCGTAACATTCGCCTCCTCAGGGACTCACAGCACTTTGCCGTGTGGATGCTGGGCCAGGACAGCGTGGACCTGAGTGGTCTGGCATCCGGGCACTCTGCCCGGAACCCCTAGACAGAAGCCCTGGAGGCTCCGCGCATAAGCCTGGGGTCTCTCCTGGGGTGTGGGAAGTAGGATCGCGAGAAAGAATGGGAATGGGAGAGGCAAGGATCTGTCACCGGGACAGGGCCGTCGCCAGAGATCTTGGTGAATCCCGGCTCGGGGCTGGGCCTCGGACCTCGCCGAGCCTCAAGGCTGTTGTCCGCTGGGGTCCTGGGGGCGATAACGGTGCCAGAGAGGCAGCGTCGCCTCGGAACCAGACTGCCCGGGTTCACACCCCAACTCTGCCACTTGCCAACGGGCTTTCCCTCGCGGCGCCTCACCTGTGCGTGAGGACGAGAGCGCGGCACCTGCCTCCAGAGCGCTGTGTGATGTTGCACAGAACAGAGCCAGCCCAGAGTAAGTGCTCAGTGCACGCCGCTAGTGGACATGCGGCCAGCGCCAGGGCCCTCTGACACCAGGGACGCCACTGTGCCAGCCAGAATAATGCCCCCCCCCTCACTCCCCGAGATGTGCACGTCCTCACCCTGGAACCTGTGAAGATGATGCCTTGTAGGACACAAGGGACTTTGCAGGGGTGACTGTGGATCTTGAGCGGGGGAGACTGAAAGCGGCACGCGGGAGAGGGAGAGCATCAGAGATGCAGGCTGGAGGAGACGCAGCCCCTGTGGCTCTGAGGACCGGAGATGGTCACGAGCCAAAAAAGGCCGGCAGCTTCTAGAAGCTGAAGAGTCAACGGCATGGATTCGCTCCCCACTTCTGAGCTCCAGGATTGTAAGAGAGAGACTGGCACTGTGTGAAGCCACTGAGTCTGTGACAAGAGCCCTGGGGACTCCGGCAGCTGCCAAGACCCCCACCCGCTGCCTCCTGGCGGGAAGCACCACGGTGAGTCACTCCCCACAGTTACCGAGTCACTGTGGTGTCGCCGTGCTGCTGGCCCTGTGGAGGGGAGGGACACACTGGACCAGGAGCCGCGTGTTCCCTGGGCACAGGCACGGCCAGAGATGGAATACAGTGGTACCTCGAGATACGAGTGCCCTAACATTCGAGATTTTTGAGATACGAGCCGTCAAGCAAGCTATTTTTGCTTTGAAATATGAGCAACAGTTGAGATAGGAGTCATCGCAAGGATTTGCCGGCTGCACACGACCCACCCGTTTACCGCGACTCGAGCGTCTCATAGTTTCCCACGCCTTAAGGTTACGGAACGAATTAAACTCGTACCTCGAGGTACCACTGTATTCGGGGGCAGGAGGGCTCAGGGTGGGCTCTGCTGGTTGAAGCTGGACCCTCAGCAGGGCGTGGAAGGAGGGAGGGGTGGGGTTTGAATGGGGAGGAGGAGGAGGAGGAAGGAAAGACATTGCTGGAAGGGTCCCAGCGGGGTCAATGCTTATGCTCTAGTCCCCGTGGGAAGACCTGGAGCTGACCCTGTGGAGTGACAGCCAATACGCCACTGCAATCAAACCTGACGGGTGTTACAGCAGAGAACAGCGTACGGGGGGCACATCAGGGTGGGCTTCCTGGAGGAAGTGGCTCCTCAGGCGATACAGAATAAACAGAAGGTTTGCGCTCAGCAGGCGCTGACCGATGGGAGTTTCACCACAGGGTTTGTTATGCCCTGTCCAACGCCCTCTGAGCCCATTTCATTACACTGAGGAGGAGGCAGTCTCGCTGGGGCGTCAGTATGTGCCGAGCGCCCGTTGAATTCTTGCTCATCTCCCCTCCTAACCTAGAGGCTGCTCTGCAGGCAGCGGGTGTTAATTAAAGTTTAATAACACTGCCGGGCTCTCTATGTTTTCTGGTTTAATTACCTCCCTTTGGTGGCAGGGGGTACTGATCTGCCACTGAGGGGAGTGGAACCCAATTACCGTTTAAATAGGAGTGAATTAGGCCTGGCTGGGTGGCTCAGCTGGTTGGAGCATCGTCCTGTGCACCAAAAGGTTGCAGGTTCGATTCCCAGCCAGGGCACAAATCTAGGTTGGGGGTTTCATCCCTGATCGGGGTGCCAATGGGAGGCAACTGATGAATGTTTCTCTCTCACATTGATATTCTCTCTCTCTCTCCTTCCCTTGTAATAAAAAAAATGTTCTCAGGCGAGGGCGAGGGTGAGAAATGTGTGTGTGAACCTCAGTGTAACAGAACCGTGACCCTAAGCGTGGAGAATATTCCTCTCGCCCTGGAATCGACCACGGGGCCCAGTTGTGGGCAAAGAGGCACTAAGTGCCCCTGAGCCACGGGCCTGGTCGCTCCCTTAGGACGTCCAGGGCCTCATCCCCACCCCCAGCACACACACTCACAGTGGGGCAGGCGAGTGGGAACTGGGTGAGAGGGCGAGCGGAGCGGCTGTGAGGGCTGAGAAGCAGGTCTGAGGAGCCGCACAGAGCAGAGCTGGGGGTGGGGCGCCGTGAGGGGCGAGGTGCTGGGTAGATGGGGGCCAGGCTGGTCTCTGCTCAGTGTGCCTTCCTGGGCAGGAAGAAAAGCAAGCTGCAGAAAGGAGGGGGCTGCAGAAAGGAGGGGCCTGCACACCCTCCCCTTGTCATGAAGGGCTGTGTGGCTCAGTGGATACGGAGGTGAGGCGCTGAGCACCCGGAGGGCTGCCTGGTGGAGGCAGACATGGAAGAGATGGAAGAGATGGCGCTGGAGCCACAGCTCCCACGTCAGGAGTCTAGACAGCAGGGACGCCCCAAGGGAGCCACACAGCGGACAGCAGGCCCGGAGCAGGCTGGCCAGAGAGGGGAGAGGGTCAGCAGTGTGAGGACCTCGGGGTGGCCAGCTGCGTACGGGGACACGCGTCCCCATCTCTTTCCCTTCCCTGTGGCGTTTCCCTATTCTGAGCTAAAGGCGACGGAGACCCTACGGGCTCAAGAGAAACCTCGCCTCCCCCTCACCCACCTAGAAGAATTTGAACCAGGGGCCTTGCCCATAATAGGAGTTATCACCAGAAATAACTCGATATTTCGTGACCTCTCTCGGGGGCCAGGCGAACTCTGTGTGACTGAGCATCTGTTCTTATCATCCGCAAGGACCTTTCCCCGCGGCAGCCCCAAGGCACCTCGGCTCATTCTTAGCTCAGAACGTCACTCGGACCACATTTCGCATTTCCCTTCTGTCTCTGAGCCCCTCGTGTACGCGGGGTCTCTGCCTCTCGTGGACGCGGGCTGCCCATGCACATCCATGTAACTACATGTGGTTATTCTCTCGTGTGAACCTGTCTCGTGCAGATTTAAGCATTCGACCAGTCGAAAGAAGCCAGAAGGGGAAGGAAAATGTCTTCCTCCCCCACCACACGTGTAACAAAACGGGATGTGAATGGCGGAGTTTCTGAAACTCTGATTGAGAAGGGAAAACTAGGATTACCTCAGCCATTACAATGCTCTGACAACAGCTATGATTGGAGGGGGAGGAGGTGGAGGGAGAGGCGAGTCAGCGATGGCCCTCCTGAGCCCTTCAAAAGCTCATGAAGGAGGAGGGCAGTCAGGGTGGCCTTCCTGGAAGAGGAGATGTCTCACTCGAAACCTGCAAGGGACTAGGAGGTACCCTAGCAATGCCCCCGGGGTGGTGTGCATGGTGCAGTGGACGAAGAAGGAGCCCTTTGAGCAGTGGAGGTGCGGGCTGAACCCCAGCAGAGGCCCGGGCGCAGATGGAATGGAAGGGATGAACCGGGATAGTTAAAGGAGGTAATTCGGATAAATACCTGGACCAGCAGACATTCAGTGGACAGCAGTCTGTTCCCCCCACTCACCCCCCACCCCCTGAGCAGGATGGCATTCCCCAGCCGAACTGGTGCC
Organism: Lasiurus borealis; assembly: GCA_004026805.1. Classification (NCBI taxonomy): domain Eukaryota; kingdom Metazoa; phylum Chordata; class Mammalia; order Chiroptera; family Vespertilionidae; genus Lasiurus; species Lasiurus borealis. The sequence continues at coordinate 24,799 of PVJN01027791.1, forward strand.
ACTGAGCCCAGGAGAGCCCCCGGGGTGGGTCCTGGGCTCCTCCCCAAGCGGCCTTACCTGTAGGCGGGTGAGGGCACGGCCAGGGGACTGGACGGGGCTGGACTTTTGAGATGTGCCCACCCCAGGCACCCCGGGCAGGGCAGCCCCGCCGGCTTGCTGTGTCCCCAAACGCCACCCACGTGCCACCTGCCTCCCAGGCCTTCCCTCCGCCGAGGAGCCCTTTCCCGCAGACTGGGCTCCACTTCCCGCTGCAGTTCGTGCTGGGGAGCTGGCCTCCCTGCAGGCCGTGCTCCCTTCCATCCCGCCCCTCTCCATCCCCCCCCACCCCTGCCCGCCCCGCTGTCCCGCCGCCAAGGTCCGAGCTGCCGGCCACTCACCTCCGCAGGTCCCGGTGCAGAAAGCGGTGCAGGAAGGGGCCGAGGGTGGGTCCCGCCGGCTGAGCCCGGCCGGGCGGCAGGAGCGGAGGACGCCGAGGCGGCAGCGGCCCCGGACGGACCGGCGTGGGCGCGGTGCGGGGCGGCCCGCGCGCGGCCCCGGGGGCGGGAGGGGCGGAGGCTGGGCGCGCGCCCGCGGAGCAGCTGCCCGCCCCCCGCCCCCCCTGCACCCCACCCCGGCCTTGGGAGCACGCGGCTCCCGGTCGGCTAAGAGGGCCGTGCCCCGCCCCGTGCACTCCGGGGTCCCCGCCCCGTGCACTCCGGGTCCCGGGGAGCGGAGTGGGGGAGCAGGTGGCGGGGTCGCCGTGCAGCGCTCAGGCTGCCCCTCCGGGCGGCTGCGTGGACCCTCCCACCTCCGGGCCGGGCCAGGGAGCAGCCTGGACAGGGAGTGCCACGCCGAGCCCCGGAGGCCCCCTCCCAGCCCAGCGCCTCCCGCTCCGCACGTGCCGGCCCCGCCAGCACCCGCTCCCGCCCTCCCCCCGGGCTCCTGCCCGCTCCCTGCGGTCCACGCGGAGGTGAGGGGTTCCCAGGCCCCTCTCCGCTGCCCCTGGGAAAGGTGTGTGTGGGGGGGGATGGCAGAGAGAGAAGCTGGGCAGTTTCAGCCTCCGCCCCCAGCCCCGGTGGCCGCCGTGCCCGGTGGGGAGGTCTGGGCGCCTGCACTTTGCAGCGCGGACCAGCTCTGCCGAGCCCGGCCCAGCAGCTCTGCTCCGGCCGCGCACCTTCTTCCTCCCCGTTCCCCGTCCCTTTCAGCCCAGCCCGCCTTGCTGTGCTGCCGCCAGTCTGTGCCGGCTCAGGAGAGATTTCCAAAGCCAGGTGTTCCACAACCTCATTAAGAATGAACTTAGGTAAACCTGAGGTTAAATAACTTATTAAAAAAAAAAAAGGCAATCCGTATTCAAAGCCCGCCCCTGGTAATTCCTGCGCCAGTACCGGTGCTCCTGGGGTTACCGAGACCTCCTGTCCCTGCAGGATTAGGTCACGTCTGCACCTCTCTTCCCATCTCCCTGGTGAGGGACTCCATGTCGGCAGCGTGGCATGGCTTGTGGCGGAAACATTTACACCATAGGAACTGGCAAGTGTTACCAAACCAGGGCCTGATTTGTTTTCTCCCGTGTCTACTGCCTCCAGACTTGAGAAAGTGATGGAGAAAAGGTTAAAAGTGGAGATTAGACTTAGAAGTGTGTCTTGGGTGAATGTTTTTTTAAAAATATATTTGTATTGATTTCAGAGAGGAAGGACGGAGAGAGAGAAACATCGATGAGAATCACTGATCAGCTGCCTCCTACATGCTCCCCACTGGGGATGGAGCCTGCAACTGGGCACGTGCTCTTGACCTGAATAGAACCTGGGGCCCTTCCGTCCACAGGCTGACGCTCTACCCACTGAGCTAACCCAGCTAGAGCTTGGGTGAATGATGCATGTAAATTGTATCTGTAGTTTGAGAAATGTCTGTGGCCATTACAATGCGAATTTATTACTAGAAACTGAGGACCTTGGGCTGTCACTCAGGAAAGGACTGATGGAGTAGCCACATCCTTAACAAATGAGCGAGGTTCTCACACACACCTTCAGCTCAGTTTACTTGCCAACATAAAAGAAAATTCCATCCAGTCTTGTGTCAATCGAGGGCAAGCATAGGTGGGCTGTAAGCACACCTGTTCGGCAAAAATCAATTAAGGCTTTCTAAGGGAATCAATGGGTTGTGTGTTATACACACACACACACACAGGTGTGTGTATGTGTGCATACATGTAAACATATTCCCTCCCCTTCCTCTGGTTGGTTGATAAGACACTTGGCTGGATGCTTCCTTCCCAAGGTTTGTCTGACGCTTTCTCATGTTCTCACTTGGCTGTTCTCCCAGGGACGGCCCCTCTGTGCCACAGGTGACCCCCCTCTGCAGGCGGACCTCAGCCCCGAGCTGGCACTGGGATGTCTCCCGCCCCATCACACAGCGCCCCGGCCAGGGAGAGGTGGGCCTGGAGCTCAGCGGGGTGGCCTGGGACGCCCCCTCAGCAACGGGGCCCCATGGTGCTGCCCAGGGGCCCCCCGCCTGGGTTGGCTGGTACGTGAGCGAGACATCAGAGTTGGCAGCAGCTGGGGGAGTGACGGACAGGACACGGGGAGAGAGGGGGATGCCCACAGGGTCTGGCTGAGGGGGACAGAGCGGGGAGAGGAGGCGCACAGAGGCGTTGGTGGGGGGATGGTGAGCCGTGTGCTGAGCACTTGGAGTTGGAGGGTCTTGGGACATCCAAGCTGCAAACAGAGTGGAGGTCCCAGGAGAGGCTGGGCTGGCGGTGCGTGGAGCCTGCCGGGAAGATTGCAGTGAAAGCTGTGGGGTACGAGCTTGTCTGGGCTGGAGGGTGGGGGTGATAGAGGGTTGGGTGCACCCTGAAGTGACCCAGGAGAAGCTAGGCCGCACAGAAATGGTGCGGCTCCTGTGGAGGCTGAGGGAGGAGGTTCAAACAGGAAGGCCACCAGGCTGAGCGCTGGGAGGTGCCGGGGGCTGAGAAGTTGGGGGAGGCAGGCAG
>PVJN01027792.1:0-27763 GCA_004026805.1 Lasiurus borealis
CCCCCCCCACCCAATGCCACCACTGCTCTATAAGGCTCCCCGACCCCACAATTGCTCTGCGAAACTCGCTGCCACCTGGGTAACTGCTCTGCCAAGCGCCTGGCCATCCCGTGAAGCAGCACGCCTCTGCCGCTCCACGGTCCCCAGTCCCGCCCCGCCACTAGCCCCTGCTCATGGTGAGGACCACGAGGTGCTTCATGCATGTCATAGTGACCAGTCACCCATTTGGTCATGATGCCACCTAGCTCTTTATATATATATTAGGATACTTATTCTACCTGTCTCCTCTATAGGCTGTGATCCCAGGGGCAGAGATTACATTGTCCATTTCACAGACTGCATTTCATGAGAATTTTTCAATGTCTGTTAACTTGCTTTGTTGCCATGTCACTATTGTTATCGTTCTGCACGAGAAGCTCAAACTTCATGTTAGCATTTGAAGCTAGACATTACCATAAGTATAAGTTTTTCTGCTCAAGGAATATGGATGTATTCAACAGGAAGAAACAAATAGAGGAAAGTAACCGTCTTTTATGTCAGCTTCCAAAGTCCTTCCAGTAGCTGTAACCCTCATATGACTGTCTAAATACATCACAATCATCCCAGATCTTCCTAATTGAATTGAACTTCAGATTCACAGTTAGGTCCCCAGAAGAGCTAAGTTTTCACAGTACCAACACACTTTCTGTTCTCTCCTTCTCTCCCACACATCCTTCATCATACTATTTTATTTGCTGTTGTTGTTTACTTTTTCTCTGACATTCTGGGTAAGTTCTTTTTATTTTTAAACTAGAGGTCCGGTGCATGAAATTCGTGCACGGGGAGAGGGCTGTCCTTCAGTTCGTCCAATCTGGGACGCCTTGAGGGATGTCCTACTGCCCATTTAGGCCCGAACCAGTCAGACATCCTTCTCACAATCCACAACTACTGGCTCCCAACTGCTCACCTGCCTGCTTTCCTGATTGCCCCTAATTGCTTCTGTGTGTCAGCCTGATCACCCCCTAACCACTCTCCTGCCAGCCTGATTGATGCTTAACTGCTACCCTGCCAGCCTGTTTGCCCCTAACAGCCCTCCCCTGTGGGCCTGGTCCCTCCCAACTGCCCTCCCCTGCTGGCCATCTTGTGGTGGCTATCTTGTGTCCACATGTAGGCAGGATCTTTTGACCACATAGGGGCAGTCATTTGTGCATTGGAGTGATGGTCAATATGCATATTAATCTTTTATTAGATAGGATAGAGGCCTGGTGCATGGGTGCGGGCCAACTGGTTTGCCCTGAAGGGTGTCCTGAATCAGGTGGGTGTTCCCTTGGGGCGTGGGATGGTCTGTGGTGGTTTATAGGTTGACTACGCACCCCAGAAACCCAAACAGAGGCCCTGGTATCTTGGATTTATTTATCTTCTACAATTGAAACTTTGTAGCCTGGAGTGGAGCTAAGCCTTTTGCTCCCAAAGCCATTGAAACTTTGTTGCCTTAACTTCCACCACCAAGCCAGGAGCAACCCAGGCCTTTCTCCTGTGCTCTCTGTGGCTGTAGCCATCTTGGTTGGGTTAATTTGCATACTCACTCTGATTGGCTTGTGGGTGTGACTGGTGGGCGTGACTTTTGAGTGTAGAGGAGGCACAGTCAATTTGCATATTACTCTTTTATTAGATAGGATATGTGCAGCCAGCATTTTCTGTAGATATTGCTATGGATTTGCCAATGTCTCGTTCTGACTTTAGAAAAAATATTTTGACACTCTGCTTTCATTTATAATTTCCATCTGTTCACCCATGTGTTCTGCTTGTTCACCTTTGAACAACTAAAATGTGTCATTTACAACTAAAATAATTCACAGATGAAATGGTCTTCAAATTTTCAAAGCAAACAAACATACAAGCAAAAATGAAAACTGACAAAATTTCCAAGTGTATATTTGGAGGATTGAATTTATCAAAGGATAAAATTGAATTTTAAAAAATTAAGGAATGATCATATATTCTACTAGTATTGTTAACTAATGAATTCATTGATATTCAGCCCACTTAAAATTATTTTTTATTTTATGATGAATTCATATCAACTGATGAGACTAAAACAAACAAAAAGTCTACAAAAAGTGAGAGAGAAACTCTGGGATGTAATGGGCACTTTTCCAGCTCTATGAACAGGGCTTTTGATTACAGAAATGATGAGATTCAGTTAAGAACAAAATAGCCTACTTTCCTTACTTACCAGTGAATACTTCAATTCCTGCCATTTCTTTTACAAAAACAAAGAAAGACACTGAAGAATTTAAAGCAACCTTACAGTCAATGGGTGACAGAATGCAGTTTGATTTTCCCAGGTAGAGTAAGCCACAGTCAAAAGCACATATGCATTTGTGCATTAGCACATGCATGAACACACTTGGACACACATACACACACACACACACACACACACACACACACACGTATGAAAAGTTCTGGCAAGTGGGGAGTTGGCTCCCCAAACATGAACCTTAGGCACAGGATAGGTGGCTCTGCAGAGCCATGGTTCCCTCTCAGCGGGTGTGCTCAACAGCCACGACTTCCCTCTTTAACTTGTTTTCTTCATTAGCCCATGGGTAAGCAGCAGTGATGAATGGAAAGCACCAAGATCCGTACTAAACCCACACTTGCCGTGTCTACAAAATGGTTTATGTTTTTAAAGAGGGGAGACCTCATCCATGTTGAGTTATGATAGCTCCAGGAGATGGAAGTGTTTTATTAGTCCATATACACAGATAGATATATCGCCACCAGGAAAGAAACTAATAAATTATAACTAAGAGCTTATGTGCGGACCTTCTTCATATTCCCTGCTTCTGGGAGTGCGGGAAAACAGCCAGGCGAGGCCCTGTCCTCTACATTTGTTTAATGATGTGATTCAACGTGGCCTTTTCCAGTTTTCAGTATAAGCAGGATGATTTCTATTGAGTTCTTCCAACAACCGAATGATGGATAGACGTGAAACAGCCAGGCCAGATGATGAAAGTAAGATGCTGCACGTGGCTCCAGTTTTTTAAAAAATATTGTGTATTTTAGAAGAAAGAGTGCACCTGTCTGTTTCCACTGAACAGTACGTTCAATGCCAACAGTAGAAAAACAGGTGCCTGTTAGGTAAGAACAGAGAGGCCCAGAAATTCAAAACAGCAACAACTAAAAAACAAAGGCTTAAGGAAAGCTTTATGTATAAATGCAGTTGAGACTAATTTATCATTTTGGCCCACTGCCTATAAAGGCATAGGATTTGCTTATAATATTACCCCCTTCCCTCCCTCGCCCACTGCCTCCATCTCTAAAAAGTATATGCTCTTTAGAGAAACAAAACCTGTTATGAACTAAATATTATGAGTCCAGCTTAGTCTTTTGGGGGCAGGGCAAAATTTTTCTTGAGATGAAGCATTTAAAATTATGTGTTCCCCCAAAACCATCTTTTATTCCTGCTCAGATTGGTTATGTGCAAATGACAATAAGTGTATTGAAAAAAGATTTCCATGTGTTACTCGGTTGCTAGAATTTGTGCTGGGAACCTAAAAAACTGCAGATACACATTTAATAACACATCACATTACAGTGAGGGGCGTTTTGCTATTCTGATCACGAACCTGGGAAAAAGGAACTCCTGGGACTTCTGGGAAAATATGCGGACTGAAATTAGCCAAGTGTTGCAGAGCAAGATTCATATGTTTGAACATGCTTTTATTGCTTCATTCCTTTATACGCGGTAACCTTTCACCTCAGTGAGGAAAATGTGTTTATGGAAACAGAATCTGGCTATTTATGTTCAAGACCATCACACAAAGCTAGAATTGCAGCAAGTCAGCTAATGGGATGTAGAAAAGGCAGCCTGGTGTTTTCGAGATGCAGAGGTGACAGTCTAAGAAATAATATTCAAGCTCCTGTGTTCGAGAGCCACTGATCAGAGACCTGCCCAAACCTGGGACATTGGGGAGGTTGTGTCTGTATTGTCTAGACTCCATTCTCCTGCACCAGCGGTTCTCAACCTGTGGGCCGCGACCCCTTTGGGGGGTCGAACGACCCTTTCACAGGGGTCACCTAAGACCATCGGAAAACATATATTTCCCAAGGTCTTAGGAACCAACACACCGCTCCTTGGTGTAGCAAAGTGTAGCAATGTAGTTTACTGTTGTCATATGAAGACTGTTGCCCATGCTACACCATGATTCAAGACAAAACTTCATTTATTTATAATTAGAAATAAATATTTCACAATATGTAATTACATATTGTTTTTGTGTTTAATCACTATGCTTTAATTATGTTCAATTTGTAACAATGAAAATACATCCTGCATATCAGATATTTACATTACAGTTCATAACAGTAGCAAGATTACAGTGATGAAGTAGCAACGGAAATCATTTTATGGTTGGGGGTCACCACAACATGAGGAGCTGTCTTAAAGGGTCGCAGCATTAGGAAGGTTGAGAACCACTGTCCTACACATTTATGGAGGCTTCTTTATGCCAAATACTGAAAGTTGAGTAATTATTTACCTAAAATCATTTTATGTCATGAAGGTGCTCCTAGGACTTTTGGGGACATCCCTGCTTTGAGCATCCTTGTAACCTTGGCACTACCTATTCTCAGTGCAGTCCTTTATGTCAACAGGCATGTGGTCTAGTCACCGGAGAAAACCATCATGGGACTTGGCGGTGACGTAGACGTTTTCACTTCACTAGGCAATGGAGGATTGAATACTGAGAATGGGCCTCAGCCCTGGGTGGTTTCCCAGGCTGCATAGAGAGTAATGAGAAAGTCTGTGTTAAGCAGTTTGAATGCCTTAGCAAGAGGTTGGACGCAAGGGGTGAAATGCAAATGAGCTCCAGCATTTAGCTCCTACCTAATTCTAATGGATATAAATACAAAATCGTGTTATTTCTTACACGGGCCCCTATTCCTTTCCCATTTTGAGTGCACTAGTTTGAGCAATCTCTCTCTTATCTAGACCTTTGTAATAGCTTCCTTACTATTCATCTTCATCTTCTCCCCCTTTAAAGGTTAGAGAAGAGACTCTCAAATCCATTTATTATGAACCTACTTTTAACACCTAACTCTCTCCACGGTAAATATTCATTCCAACCAGGTTATCAAGGGCTTCTCTGATATGGACGCATTATTATTGTATAGTTTCATTAACTTCACCTTTGCATGTATAATCCATATCATTATTGCTGCCTTTCACAGAACAGCACATTCATTTTTCTATCTCCACACGTTCATTTGCTTTTCCTTTTAATGGAATGCCTTCTTCTCCCCCAAGCACAGACCTAATTCTACTTCTTATTATATTACCTATTCTGTGTATTTATTGTTAGAGTCACACCTGGCAGGCCTAATTGATTTACATTTCCTTTTGCAATTATGAGTATAATCCCTTTATTTCATTGGGTTTTCTTGCTAGTGATATTCAATCATATCAGAGATTATTTTATCTTCTTGTTTCCTACAGTTTTATCACAATTTTTTATTCCTACCTTATTGCATTGGTTAGAGCAATGTTGAATAACAGTATAATCTGGGTTTTTGCCAATTGCATTTTAAGGTGTCTTTTAATGTTCTTCTGACCTGTACACTTCCTGTAAATTAGTAGTTGTATCTGAATGTTTGATTAAATTCAGGTTTGATTTTAGGGATAAGAAATCAGACAGATGGTTTTATAAAAACAGATTTTTAACCTCATCAAATGTTAATTCTATATCTATTGAAATGACCATATGGCTGTTATTTTTGGCTATGCCACAATTTTACAAACATTTTGTGAAATTAATTTGCCTTAGAGGTTCTATATTTTGACCTTTTATCTACTTCCATTTCTAAATTAGAGTTCACCAAATGACTGAATTTTTTTATCAGTCCTCTTTGTTCTGATAGGTCCTCAAAACATTTGATTCATCTGGAAAGTGACAAGATGAACATTTTCAACATTGACACAACCTTCTCCCAACAAAATTGATACTGGTAAAAAACACAGAGTACAGTAAAGAATGTGTGCCTTCTACTTGGAACCTGAGGAGTTCTATAAATATAGGGTATCTCCAAAACTGTGCGCACACAAATTGAATAATTATAAAGGCAGTGTTTATTAAAATACATTTTATTTTCAGAATTGAGCTATTAGCTGTTAAAGTATATACACATTTTTTTTGAGATACCCTGTATATCAAATTAAGCCTGTCACACAGACTGCTAATATTTGCTTTGCGGGCTAGGTGGATTTTAATCTTTTAGAATAGGTATTGATGGAAAAAGATTCAAGGGACAGCTTGAAACTTTGTGGACTCCCAGCTATGAACATTTTAGACTCATAAAACTGTCAGTGATTAGTAGAAAATGTCTAGCAGACCTGCAGTTCTGGAGTTTGGCTTTTAGATTATTTTCTTTGTAAGGAACAAAATGTAACTTTCTTATAATTCTACCCCAATCAGTGATCCACTGTGGAAGAGACTCTTCCTTTTTTTCAGAAAAGCCATGACATTTTACAAGGCTTTTATGCCACTGATATGTTGCTCTCAGAAGCAGCAGACTACACAGATTACACTGGGTCAGGAGTGAAATGTGCTGTCAGGACAGAAAAAAAAAAGGAAGAAAGAAAATGAATAATAACTTGTATGCTGGAAAAATAACCTTGCTTGACAATTTTATTTTTCTAAGGATAATACTATCTAACGGTACCATATCATTTGCTCAACAACTGCTGGGAACTTAAGACTCTGCTTTTTGTTTAGTTACAAATGAGATCTGTGTTATAGCAAAGATCATAATTTTGTTTTATGAGGAGAAATACTCGAAGGTCACTTTTCATTCTGCTGAAGAAGGAAGAATAATCTTAGGGTGTGCCCAGAGAGCTGGTGAGAGAGAGACCAAAAAGCAATCTTATTAACCGGCTTCAGCCCCAAAATAATTTAATAAAACAGAAAACAAGCATTTCCTGATTCCCTTGTGTGACCTTAAGCAGCCTTTCCTGTGTACTTTGGTAAAATCTTAGCTACAGGTACTTTATTAAAGACCACAGAGTTATTCTTTTGAGACAGTTTGTATCCTCTCTTTAAATAATGGACAAACTATAAAATATGTTACGTTTCTTTCTGCTCCGCCATTCTATGTGTGTTTAAATGATTCCAAAGCCCAAATTCACTGTTTAAACCATTTAATCTTTACTGGCTTTAGTGTCAACTTATTATTTGGACAGCACTCACCTTGCAGGTAGTCTGCAAACCTCTAAGTACTTCCACCTTAGTTCCATAAAATGCGATGTCCTAATTCTACTTTAGAAACTCCCAGTTCCATTGATGATCTCATCATGTTCCATCCCTGGCTTTCCTCTTTGTTTCTCTAGCAGAGCTCAGTAGAGGAGAGATCAAGGAGATAGTTTGTTTGTTTTTTTAAGTATATTTTTTATTGATTTCAGAGAGAGGAAGTGAGAAGGAAAGATAGAAAAATCAATGATGAGAGAGAATCATTGATCAGCTGCCTCGTGCATGCCCCCTAATGGGGATCGAGCCTAAAACCCAGGCATGTGCCCTGACCAGGAATTGGACCTTGAACTGTGTCCTCCTGGTTCACAGGTTGATACTCAACCACTGAACCACACAGGCCGGACAATAGTATGCTCCTTTAACTCACGATATTGACTCTGGGAAACTCCAAGTGAGCACAGGTTTCTTTTATCTCCCCCCATCATTTCTTCCTTCCTTCCTTCCTTCCTTCCTTCCTTCCTTCCTTCCTTCCTTCCTTCCTTCCTTCCTTCCTTCCTTCCTTCCTTTCTTTCTTTCTTTTTCTTTTTTCCTTTTCAAGTACCTATTTGCTGTTCGGCATGGCATTGAATTACCACTCAGGAAAGAAAAAGATGCCAACCCAGAATGACAGTGCTTGAGCAGTGCTGTGTCTGGCTCCCGGCTTTCCCTTTGGAAAACCAGGGTCACTGCCTTGGCATCTGTAGAAGCTGCATTCAGTAGCACAGCATTTCCGCTCGGTTCTGCAGGAGCCACAGAAGCACTTTTGGCCAGTGGGGGCTCTAAGCGTCCAGCATGTAATTGCAGAGGAGCCGTATTCCCAGCAAGAAGAATAATTTCAGGTTTTTTAAAACTGAGGGATCAGAGTCAGAAAGGACGCAGATTTCTAAATCCATAGCCATTGAAGATCTCACAGGTCAGGTTTTAAAATCAACCACCTGAAATGTTGCAGTGAGTGACAGTTGTATATTGGAACATAAAAAAAAAGTTAACTTTTTATATTTCATTGAGAAAACTGCAGCGTTAGTGTAAAGTCCTGCAAGTAGATCATTCAGAATTGTCCTAAAAACTGCTCATAAAAGACTCCTTCTCTTAGGGAGGACAGGAGCTAGTGATCGCTCCTTGGGTTAAAAACTGTACAACCGTGCTAATTCCTGCTAATTGTCAAAGAAGAATAGAGTGACTTCTTATCAGCAATTTGCATTTGTGTAATGGCCCTGCTCTTGCTGCTGTCTGCTGTCTACTTCACTGATAAGGAAAACACCACTTAAAACAAGCAAGAGCCTTCCTTTCCGGCATTATTTTTTTAGCCTGCCTTGAGCAGCAAAAGCCTAGTCTTCCACAGGAAATATTGTGTGATTTTGTGGGAAGACATTTAGCAATAGAACAGAGAACACTTAATTAACTTCTAATTTTTAGTTCATATATGTAGTCCATTTACACACACACACACACACACGTACACACATACACACACACACACACACACACACACAATGAGTGGCCAGATTATTATGTATTATGATCTCTGAATGCATAATAATCTGGCCACTCAGTGTATATCCTATATAATAAAAGGCTAATATGCAAATTGTCCCCTCGACCAGGAGTTCGACCAGCAGACAGGCCAGCCAACTACCCCATGTCCCTTCCCTCTGGCCAGGCTGGCTGGACCCCACCCATGCGCAAATATATGCACTAGCCTATATATAGACACACACACACACACACACACACACACACACACACACACTCTAGAGCAGTGGTTCTCAACCTGTGGGTCACGACCCTTTCACAGGGGTCACCTAAGAACATTGGAAAATGCAGATATTTACATCACGTAGCACAATTTAATGGTTGGGGGTCACCACCACATGAGGAACTGTATGCAAGGGTCACGGCCTTAGGAAGGTTGAGAACCACTGCTCTAGAGGCTCAGCAGGAATTTGTGCACCAGTGGGGTCCCTTGGCCTGGCCTGTGGGATTAGGCCGTAGCCAGCTCTCCAATATCCCCCAAGGGGTCCCAGATTGCAGGAGGGCAAGGCCAGGCACAATCGAAGTGCACATGAACCAGGGAGGGACACAGGAGGTTGGCCAGCCTGTCTCACTCAATCATGATTGGCCAGGCAGCAAGTGAAACTACCAGTTGGAACATATTTCCCCTGGTGGTCAGTGCACGTCCAAACAAGTAGCTGAGCAACTTTAGCATATCATTAGCATATTATGCTTTGATTGGTTGAATGGCTGATGGAACACCAGATACTTAGCATAGTAGACTTTTATTATATAGGATATTTTTAAAAGGTAGACTTTTAATAATTGTTTTTATCACCGGGTTAGTCATACAGTTACAATAGTCCATGTATTTTTAAAAGTATGCAGTCAAAGAAAATTTCCCCAGTGTTAAGTTATACTATGGATGTCATAGTGTTTTTTTTAATATTTTATAGGTTAAAACTGTTGAAATGACACAATATTGTGAGTGAACTTAATCCTATAACTGGCAAGTTCAGTCAGAAATATTAAAGAATTATGTGGATTTTTGAAAGGTGAAAATAATTACACATTTAAGGTGTTAGGTTTTCCTTTTCTTTTAACATGAATTGTTCTTCCATTTATTTTTATAGGCAGTTTTAGTGACAAGCAGTTGTGATAAAATTTAAATTGAGTAGATTATTGATTACTGTTTACAATCATGCAGTGGTTACCCTTCTAAATTAGGCCATTTGTCTTCATGTTTCACAGAATAATAATTTGCTAAAAAACATTTGATACTTGATTGATTATATAGAATTTCAGAACCTGAGCAGAAATGTTTCAGGTTCTCTTTGATCCCTATTCAACCATTAATAACATTAACAGTATGATATGTGTGTGTGCAGTGTGGCAGCTGAAGACTTTCCTCACACTTCACAGCCACCCCGAGATATCTCAGTTTTACACTGAGATTACTGAGGCAGGTTAGCTGGATAGGAATCACAAAAACTATAACTGGTGAAAGAGTCTTAGCTAACACTAGTGTTTAGATCACTACATTTTGTCTATAAAGGTCTCCTTTTAGGGAGAATTATTCAGTCTTACAATTTTAAACCTCAGTAACGCTAGTTGTTATCATTATGCCTTGCCCATGATAGGCAATTATTAAAGAACTAGAGGCCTGGTGCATGAAATTCATGCACGGGTGTGGGAGGGTGTCCTTCAGCCCAGCCTGCACCCTTTCCAATCTGGGACCCCTCAAGGGATGTCTGACTGCCCATTTAGGCCCGATCCCGCTGGCCTAATCCCTTCCAACTGCCCTCCCTTGCTGGGCATCTTGTGGTGGCCATCTTGTGTCCACATGGGGCAGTCATTTTATGTGTTGGAATGATGGTCAATCTGCATATTACTCTTTTATTAGATAGGATAGAGGCCTGGTGCACAGGTGGGGGCCAGCTTCTTTGCCCTAAAGTGTGTCCCAGATCAGGGTGAGGGTTCCCTTGGGGTGTGGGGTGGCCTGGGTGAGGGGCCTGTGGTGGTTTTCAGGCCAGCCACACCCTCCCAGTGACCCAAGCAGAGGCTCTGGTGTCTTGTATTTATTTATCTTCTACAATTGAAACTTTGTAGCCTGGAGCAGGGCCAAGCCTCCTGCTTGCTCTGTGGCAGCAGCTATTTCTGTTGGGATTTATTTATCTTCTATAATTGAAACTTTGTAGCCTTAAGCGGAGGCCTGGGCTGGCCAGGATGTGTCGAAAGCTTGGCTTCCTCTATTGCGTGGGCAACCCAAACCTCTCTCCTACTCCCTCTGTGGCTGTAGCCATCTTGGTTGGGTTAATTTGCATACTCACTCCTGATTGGCTAGTGGGCATGGTTTGTGGGTGTAGTGGAGGTATGGTCAATTTGCATGTTACTCTTTTATTAAATAGGATGGTGAAAAGAAGGGAAGGAGAGAAGAAGGAAGGAAGGAAGAAGGGAGAGAGGAAGAGGGAGGGAGGGAAGAAAGTAGGGAGGGAGAAAGGAAGGAAGGGAGAGAGAAAAGGATGGAGGGAGGAAGGGATGGAGGGAGGGAAGGAGAAAGGGAGGAAGGGAGAAAAGAAGAGAGAGAGGGAGGGAGGGAGGGAGGAAGTCAGTCAGAATGTGGGCTAAGGTATTTGGAGAGTCTGGAAATGGTGATCTTCGTCTCTAAAATCTTAGTCCTGATCTAAATTGCCAAGAGAGACCAGGTCAAGAGTGAAACACCCCAAAGTGCATTCTCTGATAACAAGTTACTGCTTTATTTATACTTTCTTCCTTATAATGTAGCTGCAAACATCTGAGGAAAGTGTGTTCATAGAAATGGCAGACATAAAAGGAATGGAGTTTTATTTTGTAGTCCTCCTAATGGCTGTCCACTTAACTTACTAGAAGATGGCAGACTCCCAAAGTAGGACAAGCTATTCACACAGCGGGGGAGGCAAGGTTTATTATTACTGAATAAGAGAGATTTGCTTCACTTCCTTCTAGGGAAGCTATGAGGGTCTTCTGTAATATATTGAGACACATTCTATCTGCAAAACCTATAGCTTCACCTTTAATAAATTCCTCCCAAAGCTCCCGGAAAGAATGGGGCTGCCACAGCTTGGTTTAAGGGGCTGCTTTGTCTGTTTCATTAATTTCTGGCAGAATTGCCAACTGGTTTGACTTTGCAATACAGCGTGTGTAAACCAGAGAAAAGATATCACTGCAAAATTAATCGTTCTGTTTAGGACTGAATGTCCACTTAGTTCAACTAAAGAGAATGTTAACAAACAAACAAACAAAAACAAACAAACAAAAAACACTTGGCAAATGTGAAGGGAGCACATATCACCATCCCATCCAGGACCTACCGACAATTACAATGTACCCCTGTGTTAGCCTGTTGGTTCAGAACAGCTGTGCCCAGTCAGTTCACCCTGTGCGTCATCTGGGAGTTCTCTGATGCTTTATGATCATTGTTGTTCTCACTGCTATTAACAGATTGAAGTCTGTGACCCTATGAGTTAGTTGCTACTTCAGAGTCTTCAGGAATTATTTTACTGTCAGATAGCCCTTTTGCTAGTTTCAGCTACTAATGATCTATGAACTGTTCAAATGAATGTGTCATAACTTGGAGCTGCAGAACAGCATTAAAAGGATAAGTATTTCAGGGGAAAATATTTCTAAAAGACTAAAAATAAAAAAAAGGAATTATGTCTAGTATTAGCACACATTTATTTATCTTGCCTATGTGATAACACACGATCAGAAAGTCCAAGGAAGAGGTAGGCTGCATCTGTCTCTTGCTTATATCACTACGAATCTCGATGGTTAGTTTACAACTTATGTGGAGTGTCTGCTTTTGGGGGGATGGGGAGGATGCTGATTTTGTTATTTTTAGCAAAAGCCTCTCGGGGTTTGTTCGCCGCGCAGCGTGGGTGAGGGTAATCGGTAGAACCTGTCAGGGATTCAGACCGCTGGGGTCTACTCGAGGCTCTGCGCTCCTCTGCAGGGACGTGAGTGGTGACAGCACAGGGCAGGTGGTCCCTTCTGCACTGTCACCTGGGGCAGCAAGGACACCCTGGCCAATTTGTCATCCCACGCAGTCCTGTCAGCGGTTGAAAGCCTTAAGCGCAAAACCTTTAACGCTGAAAGCAAACTTCCTCCCAATATCTTTTAAAAAGAAGTTGCCATGAATGAAAATATTAACACACAGCACCTAAGTAAAGCCATTTTTATGATATTACGTTAAATTATGTTATGTGATGTATAGACCTGTTTTCTAATGTTACAGACTAAATGTTGCCAATTGCATTCCCTCTTCCTGGTAAAGATGGGAAAATACAGCGGATAAGGGAAGATTAAGATCACCTCTCTCCTCACGCTCCTGGTGCCTTTTGTTTGGCTTGTAGACCCGCGAAGGATACCTTGAAATGCATTTTTGAAAAGAACTTTTTGTTTCAAGAATAATAATACAAAAATTGAACCACTTGTAATTATCCGAACTAATAACTCAAAAATAACATGCATCTTTGAAATCCCCAAATTTTCATGATCAAGCTTTTATTTGATTCATGAATGGCCTCTTTACTTGCCCAGTAGTAATACCTGCTATTATCTCCTGAGTGCCAGTTTTGCGCCAGTTTCTTTACCTAGATTATTTGTAATCTCTACAGATATTCCGTTAAGAGAGCCATTGCCCCTTTTCCTAAATGAGAAAATTGAGCACCTGGGTGGTTAAATGACTTGCTCAAGGGCACAACACTAGTAGGAGGTGGGGTTTGGGCCAGATTCATCTCCAGAATCCAAGTCATTTCAGCCGTCCTTTGCTGTTAGCCCTGAAAGCCATGCTGGGAACAGCAAGATGGCCCCAAACCAGGCCTAACTTTAAAATGGGAGAGTCAGAGGCAGGAGAGGTCTGGAGTGATTCAGAGGCTGATTTATCAGTGTTTCTATCAGGTAGAGGAAAAATGAATTTTACTTAGAGGAGAAGCTGGGTTAAAAGTCAAAACAAAATGCGCGCATTGTGAAGATAATGCAAAAGAAAGGCGAAAGGAAATGGGGAAGTAATACATGACAGGTCAGATAAAAGTGAACAGTCATCTGAATACCATATGCAGATAACAAAATAAGACTAAGGAAGACAAGGATTAAAAATCACAAAAAAATGATCAGTAGAAAAGAAAAGCATTTTGTCTAAAGGTGGATTTTTTTTTTCTTCTGAGAGTAAATGGAATCTTCATTGGCTGGACATATTGGTGTTGTTTTTTGTCCTGATACACATTATGTACATTAGAATGCCCTGGGTGGAGACTGAGTATTGCCTGTGTGTTCCCAGTGATGTGAGGAGATGTTCTGATACTGAATGCCCTTTGAGTCTCAGGACTGAGAACTTTGGCTTCATTTAATCCATGCACCAAACCATGGGTACATCACTTTCAGATCATTGTGAATGAAATGAATATCAACCTTATTATATGAAGATATTAAAAACCATAATTAAGACTAATTTCTACTCATGATTCAAAATGGGTGAATATTGTGGTGCTTACTCTACATTTTTTAGCAATATTAGACTGTCTTCCCATTTCCTCCAAAGTATGATGGCAGTTGGACATTTCAAAAAATAGTCTTTTGATTGGAAATTAGAAGAATGGAAATTATGAAAATAATGCCCCCCCAATGTATATGATAATATATTTAATTTACATTTAATTTTTCATAAGGAACAAATATGCTATCTTGTATTATTTTTTGCTATATATTATATCTAAAAGTATGGACAACATACATATAAAACATAATTTTCAAAATAAATAATTTTATCAATTAGTTGCCAAAAACAATTGAGATCTATATTGAGTTGCACTATTATGACTTTGAGCCTTCCTGGAAAATGTATTTTACTTAAAGACAATGGATCTGCTCTTTTTCAATTTCTCTAGAAGATAAAATACTGGTTATAAAAAACGTCGATCCCTTTTCCTATTACTGTAATTAAATTATCTAGCAATAGTTACTCTTTTATAATCGTATTCTGTTTAACTATATCCAGAAATTATTTAACTTCTTTGCTGTTGTTTATGAAGCCTGAAAGTTTAGTGGAGTCTGTTGCACCTTCTTTGACCTCTTCCTCTTAAGAAATTTAAGGTTAAAGGATGCCTAGAAAGGGGGAAGATAGCTCTAAACCTTTTCCCCTTCTTTATCTTCCATCCAGCTACATCCACATCTACCACCGGGACAAGCCATCTTGTAAAATGTGCAGAGAAGGAGAAAACTTTCTGTGTGAATGGAGGCGAGTGCTTCATGGTGAAAGACCTTTCAAACCCCTCAAGATACTTGTGCAAGTAAGGAAAGAAATCCTCTCTGTGGCTTATGTCCATAACTGCTTCTTTCAGATGACTCCGTGTCTCGTGATGTGCTATTGCTTCTTTTTCCAATTTCGTTGCATCCTATTTGAAAAATGCTTTTTATTTGTTTTCAAAAGTTCACACCATCTGTCATCTCTATTATATTCAGAATCATGGTTGCTGGTTTTTACGATTGTGTTTCCTTTTTGCCTTCATGTTTATAAAGTTGCTTTCTTCATGGTTTTCATTGTTACCTAAAAGAAATGTGCAAATATCATAGAGGCCTCTAACTATTGGTACCCACTTCTCCATCCAATGTGTGAATTAAGTTGAAAGATAATGTTTTTTACGCCAGTTATCGCCAGCAAAACAAATAGGATAACTAAAAGATACAGAAGTGCAGATTTTTTATAAACACAGCTCTTACACTTGACAGTAACTGTTTCCTAACTATTTTTATAAATGGAATTTAGATTGATCTTGCTAATTATAAAAAAAAACAAACTGCATGTGTTTGGAAATGGATTTAGTGTTGCGGCAGCATTGTGTGAAGAAGGCAGAATGTTCTTTAATGCACTGCAGTTCTTTACAGATATATTGATGATAGCACCCTGTCCTGTCACCTGAAGGAGTTGATGCACCATTCAGAAGTATCACAGTTATTCTCTCTCATCAGGCAGAATAAAACAGTAAAATGATCAGTACATTAAATATTTAAACATTTTAGTTAATATCAACAGGTCTTATTAAAAATCACGTATTTATTGTGCCATGCATTTAAGTTAAACTCTTAATATTTAGGCCGCATGTTGTACAGGGATGTTTACTCTTACACTGAAATGATGACCAATAGTGGAGTCCCACTGTTCTAAGGTAGCACTACTTGTCCTACATGAGAAAAAAAAAAACACAAAAAAAACATGCCATCATAAACATTGACTTCTGCTCCAGAATATTAGCTTGTGTCTTAAATGTTGACAAAGAAGAGTGAGTTTGTTAAAGAGCTAATAGAGTAATTAGCAAAATGGGGCAGGGGAATGGGGGAGCATACGAAATTATTAAGAAGGCCAATCCCATACATCATGTAAGTAGTATACAAATAGTTATGTGCCAGTTCTAAAAAAACAAAACAAAAAAAACTTCATTGTTTTTTAGTAATAAAGTACATCTCAAAAGACATATGTTTTACAATCATAACACTGAACAAACATGCTATTTTGTAAGAAATGTTTCACTGTTCCCTGTGCTGTTCTAGACATGGGATGTCTGCAGAATCTCTCATGCAACCTCATGAACAGGTACTTCCCAGAACTGCTTTTTCCACTCAAAATCTTTTCTTTTAAGAGTAGAAGCAGTTCTAGGAGAAGAAAGTTGTGTTGGTTGTATAGACGACAAGTTATAAAAGTCAATATCATCTGTCAGAGTGAATAAAAGACTAGGAATCACCTGATTGTTAAACATCTCTTTGATAGGTAATAATTATAAGCCAAAATAAAGTTAATAGGTAAAAGTCTTTTCAAAAATTTAAAGTGAGATAAAAATGAAAGAATGTGTAGAAAAATATATTTCAGGTTTAAATTATTTCACTATTAGTGTTTATTGTTTTAAAATTAATCTTAGAGTTTTACTTTTTGACCACCAGTATATTCAAATCTATATACCTAGAGCAAAGAATTAAAGTGGGTCAGTTGTAGTCTCTGGTTCTGAAGACTTGGTGTAAGTACAACACAAGCATGGCACCCTTATACTTATTATAATGAGTCAGAGACATAAATTTTATAGTTTTCTTTGAGGTTTTCTCAGATCAAATTAAAAAAATTAGGAGAAGTTGAGAATTATAATCTATAAAATGTGAGGTCCATTTATTATACGGGGACATCTTGTTATTCTGTGGTAATCTCAGGCATACAATCCAATCATATTTTAATAAATCTCCTTGAAAAACATTTAAATTATAGTTCCTTAAGTTCTTCTCTTTTTTAAACAAAGTGCTCATATTATCTGTGTCTCATATTTTTTACTTCTTTAGAAAAACATCTGAGACCACTATGTTTTAATTATAATAAAGAAACGTGATCATTTTTCATCAGAGCCTTTGCAGAGGTTTACAAGCTGAGTGAATACATGTGATAGTTTCCATAGACCTCTGAGGAACCAGCGCAGCTATTTTCCACATACTAATTTCAGTGATTCTGCAGCCCTCCCGCGTGCTATACAAAACACGCAATCACAGAAGTGTTGTTTGTTTGTGCCACTTTGGTATCGTGCCAACAACTGCAATTTTTTTCATCTATACAGTTTTTCAGCCATAAATTTAAAAATCAATCCATAAAAATTGAGAAATAAATGCTTGTTATTTCTCTAATAATTATTAATGCAGCAAAACATGACTGAACATCCTGTATCCCCCAAACTCATTGTCTAGTGGGTTATGTTGTTTGCCAGTTCTCAGCAAATTGGCTTCATAATTTGATTTTAATTTTTTTTTTGTAATTAGAATGTCTCAAAAAGGTGTTAAAGCTTATTACTGGATCCTGTTGGGAAGAAACTTTTTGATGCTTATGATTTTGATAAGCATCCCCCCTTTGGACCATGTCTTGACTGAGGCATCAAAGCCAGCCAGTACCTTAAGTGAAGTATTGGAATATAGTTAACACCCAAAATATTTGAGGCCTACTTGTTAAATAAAAGTGTGTCTTTAACCTTTTATAGCATTAAAAATAATCACAACTCAGAATTAAAAACCAGGACACATCAGACACCATGTCTGAGGATAATATATTGTAAACTAGGCCACTTGACTAGAAGCAGAAAACATGAAAATGTTGCTTTGGCTCATCACGGTCTCGTACATGAAGCCAGTTCATAGTTTCCATATGGCCCATCTGTCTGTAGCAAAACATTGCTGAAGCATGAGCTACATCATTGAAAATCAGCTTTACTCCTGCCCGAAGCCATGACTCAGAAGCACCACAGGCAGAGATGTTTCCAAGTAGTCTCTCTGGTCACCTAATCCACGGTTGTCTTCTTGGGCGTTGAAGCTGAAGACTTTACAGCAAATCCCTTTTGTCTCTCCAGTTAGCACAGCGTGTCCCCGATGGATTCCTCGTAAAACAGTTAAACACTTCTTTGAGGGAAGGTTTGCTGGTTACTTGGCTTTGCCCCTGGGGACTGTGGGAATTTAAGTGGTCATTTTCATCTTTTATATTTCTCTTCCCTCTCTAGTAATTTAAAATTTATCCCGAGGAAAAAAATAGTGACTGTTATATAAAGATGAGAAAAGAAATATTTCATCTTTTACCCTCTGATGCCTTGTGTAGGCATATGGTTCAAGAAATAAGACAGTTGCATATGACATGGCCTACATTTTCTCCAACTCTACCCCGCCCCCCTTATTCTTGTATGTCTGTTTTTCCAAACTGTTTTTGTAGAGAACTATTTTGGAATATGTCGATGTGATTTTTTTTAAATCTAAAAATTATTTCGTACCAGAACACATTTATAAAGCCATTATGTCGTCCCATGGACAGATGCGGCTTCCCCAGGAGGGGACTAGAGTTTTTACTACCAATTTTGGTAAACAGTTGTGAGCCCTTTCACTTCAACTCCCTGGACAGTATCTTAATTCATAACATAGAGCTAATATGTTCTCCAAATTTCTTCCCAGGAAGTTAGTGAAATTAAATGAATTCATTTCTGCTAAAGTACTTCTAACTCTGGCAAAAGCATGACTTTTTTTTTCCCCTTATAATAAAAAGTACATGGTAGTATTACACTCTCTCTGTAGACATTGGAAAAATATAAACACCTGCCTTAACAGACTGTATTATCATATTTAATCCCCAATTCCTCATCTTATTTAACACTAGCAGCTTTTATTTGGTTCGGCAGGGCCACCAACTAGCTTTATGACTTTGCATTGGACAGATTCTGCAAAGCTCTGGTTATTATATTCATTTTATGCAAAAAACAAAACAAAATAAAACAAAACAAAAAACAACACACAAATCTTGGGAAGATGGGAGGTGTCTTCAACATGCATGAGCTTTTTATATGTTAATATAAGTATTAACATATAAAAATAATAATATAAATATAAATATATTAATATATGATTTTTTATAGTTAATTTTTATGAAACTATGTAGGATATACACTGAGTGGCCAGATTATTATGATCTCTGAACACATAATAATCTGGCCACTCAGTGTATATCCTATATAATAACAGGCTGATATGCAAATTGTTACCTCAATCAGAAGTTTGACCAGTAAGCAGGCTGGCCAACCTACCCATGTCCCCTCCCCCTGGCCAGACTGGCTGGACCCTATGCATGAATTCATGCACCAGGCCTCATATATATATATGTGTGTGTGTGTACATATATATATATGTGTGTGTGTGTACATATATATATATATATATATATATGTGTGTGTACATATATATATGTATGTGTGTACATGTATATATGTATATGTATACATATATACATGTACACACACATATATATACATATGTATATATATGTACACACACACACATACACACACACACACACACACACACACACACACACACTGAGTGACCAGATTATTATGCAATCAGAGGTCATAATAATCTGGCCACTCAGTGTATAATCTCTATATTGTATCATTATAGGAGACAATTATGAAAAATATATAACTGTAAATTTTAGGTCTTAACAAATGTTAAAATAAATTAAACTCAATAAATGAAATATTAATTAACATCTGTTTATAGAATAGCTACATCAATGCCAGGCATTTTTGAAAATACAAAGCATGGTCTCTTTCCCAGGAAACTTATTCTGTTAAGGAAAATTAAATAGCTAAAATAGTGAATCAATTAGTGAATGCATCACAAGTGGCACGATGCTGATTATTATGGTAAAGAGAATTTAAAGAAGGAAAGGAAGTGATTGGAATAAGTTGGAGAAGACTTTATAAACATGGCCAGTATTTATGGAATCTTTTTTATATATAGCAGACAGGCACTGAGGTGGCACCTAATGGTTTCTTTGAGACCCGGGGCCATGCACATCTAAACCGGCAGCTCCATTCTAAGTAAAACAAACTTCTGAGCCGGTTCCTGAGTGCCAGAGGCCAGGCAGAGGGTTTTGGATACTGTGACAGCTAAGAGGGAGTCACAGCATCTTCTGGAGCAGGACTGGGACACCATAAACACAGCAGATGTTTAGAGAAGATTCCCGTACAGGCTAAAGAAATTCAAGGACTAGGTAAAATGGGGAGAGAAAAGAAAAAACACTAGCTAAGGTTAAAGTTTTATGAAATCCTGGCATCATATGGATGCTGATGATTATATTTATAATACTTATTAGCAGTATTAATACTTAATACTTATTAATCTATTAGCATAATGAGAGTGACACGATGATCCAAAATCCTAATTGTGTCCTGCAGCCCAGTCATCTTGGCAGTAGAAAGAGAAATGTGGACTAGATACAAGGGCTGTATATTGAGTTGGAACTTATCCTTAAGAACAGACTGCCAATGGTGCTCTAACTCTAGCGCTGGAAGAGTTCATTCTTCAGAATGAGTGTGACACTTACCTATGGCCCTTCTGTTTTCAAATGCTGTGACAGTTAATAGGCACAGAAGCATTTGTCAGAGAGAGTAGGTGGACTGTTGTGTCTTAGGTCAAGCTCATCAGCTCTTCAGAAGACCATGTCTTCCATTTCTTCTGTGTGTCTCATGTATCTAGAATCCTGCTGTGTGCTTCTAGGTATATATTAACCTTTTTCTGACTTTCCTTCACTAAATGATTGGAGGAAATCCTTTTGTTTTTATAGGAACCAATTTAGGTGCAGGTTTGTCTAAAATCAGGTGCACTTACTAAGTAGTCTCAATAGCTTTGCTTTCTTTGTTCCAGAATCAGCCAGAGAGCCACGTACTAGTATAGTTACTGAGCTCCTTCTCTGAGATGGGCTCTGGGCTGGTGCCTAATGTGAAGTCACGCACAAAACCATGCTGGTCTTTGCTTGCATGGAGTCTAGTAATAAATACATCTCAAGTAATTAATTTCATTATAATTATAGGTATGTCAAGGGCTGTGGAATATATTTAAGGAACTAAGGGAATGTATGAGGGACCTCAACTAGTCAGAAGCAGAAACTGAAAGAAAAAGAGTCCGTGGCCCTCACTTTGAGAAACATATAGCCTATTTAAAAATACGATGCACAATCTTTAAAAATCTATTTTGAGTGATAGAAGTAAAATGTGAGTGTTTAGGTGTTTCTACAAACACATACAGCTGGTGGAGTAGATCAAATGGTAAAGTCCCGAATTTACAAAATTTCGTTTGATGAGACAGGAAAAGGCATTCTCTGGAGAGGAAGATCCAGCCACAAGTTAGCAGTCCATACGTCATGGTGTCAAGCACAGTGCGGAGATGTATGGGATGTGGATTGATCCCATATCCCATTGAATTGCCTGACCCCAAACTTACAGATACATCATGTAGAATAAACAACGGCGGGGTTTGGGTGTACAGATGAGCGTTTCAGAGCAAGCTGTGCAAACAGAGCTGTGGGAAGGGCACTACAGGGTTCAAGCAGGGATGGGTTAATCCATAAACACTGCCATCCTCATTATTGGGATTCTGTGTCTTAGGCACTGAAAGACAACAGTGGAAGGCCAGGGAAACTTGGATTTTTTCCCCCTCAGTATTTGCCCATGAGTTCAGTGTGGCCACCTTTTATCTCATGAATTGAGAATTAGTCTCCAGATCATCATAAAAAAAAGAAAGAAAAGAAAAGGAATAATGTGTATAAGCAGAACAGAGATGGGGAGGTATATGGTTGTTTCTGAAGGAAATGCTATTGGAACATTTTATATTTGATATTTTTAAAAATGATGTTGAAGAAGGCATTCCCTCAAGGAAATAAATGTCTTTTGCAGATGATGTCATAAAAAATAACACTAAAACACAAATTAGAAAAGCATATACAAACTTCTAGGAATTTCCCTTAAAGGCAGATAACAGAATGAGGGTCATCTTGGAAATATGCAGACTAATAGTAACAGTACATTTGGGAAAGAATTATCTACAACACAGATTCTCAGCCAGTGAGTGGATGAGGTCCAGCCAGAACGCTGAACAGGCAAAGGGGTGATAAAAGTCTGGGTTTGCAATATAACCCCTGCAGACAAACACCAGCACTCTTTGAACTATTGTTCACACTGCCAACTCCAGTTTGTTCAGAGTGAGAGCAAAGGTCTGAAAATCTAACATTTAACCCCACTGATATTCCTCAACGTGTAGTTGTTGGTATTTCGATTACTTAATATTTAAAAATGTAGACACCAAGGAAATCATTTCAGATGTTTTACAATAATAAGGTAATAACCAAAACTAGTACTGAGGTAAAGCAAAAAGACAATAAGAACACTTCCTTTTTAGACAAGGTATTTAAAATTGTCCAAATATGTCACCGTAGAGTGATGACTAAAGAGAGAGGAAGTATCAGACATGGACCTTGTTTCCCTTCTCCTAACTCATCAAGGGAAGGCCAGATGAAAATTAATGAAGGAAAGGAAGGGAGAAAGGGAAGGAGGGAGAAAAGGAGGGAGAGAAGGAGAGAAGGAGGGAGGGAGGGAGAGAGGGAGGGAGGGAAAAAAGAAAGGATACCTAAGGATGATTTATAACTTGACCATACATTTATAAAACAAAGAAAATTTATAATGGTTTATAAATTGAGCAAACCCTAAATAACCAGAAATTGAGGTTGGGGGTTGGGTTTCTATAAATATCTTGGCATATATTTAGCATCCCACCATTCTAAATGTTCAATTAGAATATAAAAAATACAATAAACACTAAATTGATTTTCCAAATACATGACTTTGTGGTCAATTACATAGTAAATATATTAGGATTCTCACTGTAGAGTGAGTTTATCATTAAGGGCAGTTTATATTTTACTGATGCTATGTGGAAGTCTTGGTTAGATGTACTGCTTTATTAAACCCTAGGTAAACTGGCATTTCAGTAACAGGGTTTAAATTAGGGGTAATAGACTTATCATTAAAGAGTTACAAAGTCTTTTCAAATTCCCAACACAATGGTAAAGATTTCCATTTAGGGATAGCGTCTGTGTGGAGGGTGCTGGGAATCCCTATAAAGAAGTTACTTAGGAGTCTACCGAAGAGAGTCTGTTGTAAACTAAAAAAAGAAGTTCAATGTTGACCTGTAGTTGGCAAATCAGCTGACTATATGAAATTCTCTTTGATACAGTTTTTACTGAACACTTCAGTCTGATCCTATAGTAAGTTCAGTTTAACAGATATTTTTATGAGAGCCCTTTATGAGCCGGGCACTATAATAATCATTAGAGATAAAATGATCAAAATGTGGTCATTGTCCTTACAAAAAGATAACCACAACACAAACAGATCAGGGCTGTCAAAGAGATGGGGACAAAGTCCCCTATGAGAGCCTGAGAGGAAAACTATACCCAGGTGTGGAAGTGGGGAGATGGGGAGCTGCAGGACCCCTGATACTTAATGTTATACAAACTGTGAATTTTTGTCTCAATAAGAACAAATATAGGAAAAAAGACCACATATCACATTATGAGCAAATACCAAAATAAAAAAAAAATCAGTCTTTCCATCTTCTAATCAATGGAACAAATGGTTTTTGAAGCTATAGTAGAGGGTTGATTATTTTTCAACCAGGTTACTCTAAGAAATAAAATTCTAGGGATTTGCTCAGACTCATTCTATAGCATATTGTTCAAAATTAGATTAAATTTATGATATTCTTATCTCTAAGGAAAGTGATAGATTGTATGCTTAGCCTATAATGCTAATATAGCAATAAGTCAGAAGGCAGACAGTCTCCCTGATCTTTTAGAAGGAACCCCATGGACTTGATTCAGGGCATTATAGAGCAGATGAGTTTTCATATTTGCATACTTTTTTTTTTTTTACACAGTCAATGCAGTCTGCAGTTTGCTTATGCGGAAAATCAGTTTCCACTTCCGTCCATTTGGTTTGGCAACAGCCCTTGGTATCCACAAAAACTACAGGATAACCATTGTTGCTGAACGCCTGACTTGCTTGGAAATAGGTTTTGAAATTTGTTTTACCTCCATGGTTGTCTTAAAAATTTATTCTATCAAAATAGATTTTTTAGAAGTCCTCGAGTCCTTCCTGACTGGTAATGCAGACAAAAGAAATGACGTAGGGGTTTGGCACAATGATTCCATGTGCTAGGATGAGTGTCCATTGCCAGTACTGTTATGGTAAAGGAAACCTTTGATAATCATTTTGTTAAATCCTTTAATCTTATCACTGAGAAAAAGTAAGGCCCAGTGAAGTGCAGCTGGCTGCTCACATCCAAGATGTGATGGGGCCAGGATGCTGCCAGCCTTAGCTTTCATCTTCCAAGGTCAGGGTCCTTGACACATTACACTTTAATGTATATGCGTATCTCCCAGGGATCTTGTTAAAATAAAAACTCTTATTCAGTAGTTCTGGACTAGGGCCTAGGATCCTGCATTTCCACTAAGAGGAAGCAGAAAATGCTGGTACTCTTGGTCCGTGGACCATACTCTGAAAAATAATAAGGCTTCACACTAGCAAAATGTATCTGAGTGAAGATCAACATTAGTGAGAGGATAGTTCTGGCTTAGACATAGCCGGTATGGGCATACCTTAACTCTGGTGTTACTGTACCAAGTCTTCTGAATCAACTTATGATAGAGATAAACCACCATCCCATAATGCTAGTTTCCTGGGAAA
Organism: Lasiurus borealis; assembly: GCA_004026805.1. Lineage (NCBI taxonomy): Eukaryota > Metazoa > Chordata > Mammalia > Chiroptera > Vespertilionidae > Lasiurus > Lasiurus borealis. Next base: position 24,875 of record PVJN01027792.1, read on the forward strand.
CATCATTATAGAATTTCATATTCATTATAAAATTGATTGGGTGAAATTTTTTATCCCCTTCACCTAGTTGTTCTGTGCCCTCTGCTCTCAAAACTGTCATCTAAGATGCATACATGGACAATTTTCTAATAAATGCACATTCCTTCTCTTAAGAGACTCATAAGTGCATTCCTAACCTCAAATATAGTCCTCTCTTTCTCCCTCTTTCTTTCTCTCTCTCTCTCTCTTTCTCTTTCCTACACAGACACACAAACACACATTATTCAGATATCTTATACCGAGTTCCTTGTATGAAAAAGTGGATTATTGTGTGAACAATATTAGAATTTTAAAGTTTTTTTCAAGAGAGCAAACAGGTAAGATGAAATAATCATTGTAGAATATATTTAATTCTGAAATTACCTGCTTAATTACAGGGTATACCTATATGGATTTATAGTCCTGGTTCAGAAAAATATACACAAATAACCTCAAATACTTTCAAAATTATGTCAAATAGTTATATGGAAAATAAGTTGCCATCTTATTGTACATCTATGAAGACATCCTTACTGAAGCATGTAGAGTGATGTCTTTATGAGAAGTAACCCAGCCTCAAAGGTTATAGTTTTTCTTTCTATATTTCTTTTAGTAGATCTTCCTGCAGCAAAAATATTCTAACCAAAAATAATCAGCTAATTGACTTTGAAGAGCTCAATAGGTCCTATAAATCAATATAAGGTGTTTATTGTTAAGCTCATTGATATTATTGTTAATGATCATTTATACTTTAAGTTTACACAGGTACACATGAGGCTGAAAATTTGGAACTGCCAATATTTTATCTTTCATGCCATTCTTCATGAAGTAGGAGAATCAGATGTGCCAAATCATGTGATAACATTTTTTGGCATTTAATTTGGCTTTAAGGCAAATTTTTAAAATCACTCTTGTCTTAATAAATATGAATAGTTTTGTTCACTTCTCTTTGATGCCAAAAGATAGTGTTTACTCTTATTTACTCTGGAGAAGAAAGGGTTGTGTGTAAATCATAGGTATGTGCTATCAGAACTCAATTGCATTAGGTGCTTTGCGTGATGTTTATGGTTTAGATAAACCAATAATCATGGCCATAGGTGTTGAGCATCTTTAAGTATATTTGCTAACCCTAGAGCTTAAGGTATGCCCATTCTTATTAGAGCATGATAGTGGGTAAAATGAATCCAGCCTGAAATGCTTTTGTTACTGGAATAACAACATAAAAGAAGTAGTTGTAAAGGACTTCCATATTTAGGGACAATAGTTCCACTATAAGTACAATAGAATATCAATTCTAGAATTCTGACAGGTGAATAAAATTTAAATCTTATACAATTTCCAAATAAGTTTACCTCAAAAGCAAAATGACATTGTGTACTACCATAGAAGTTTTAATGTTTAAGTGTTAAAAATGTATTTGTATTTGGAATAATTGAGTTAAATAATACTTGGCCTCTTTCTCTTTCAACATTAAAAATGAGACCTAATTTGTAATATATTTGTTAAAAAATATAGGGAATGTGGTTTCTCTTATCAGTAATCATTAGGATGTGAAAGTGCTTGACTTATAACATAAAAATACCTACAAAATAAGTACAAAACTGAGTGCTTCTAAAAGTAAAAGCTCAGATTGATTTAAATAATTGAAAGTTATGGATGGAACCATGTAAGCTCTCACCAACACTAGTGTGTTTTTTTTTTTTAAAGTTATTTTCGATGACAGTTGGCAATGCAATATTATATTAGTTTCAGGTGTAAACATAGTTATTAGATATTTGTATTCCTTACAAAATGGTCACTCTTAGTAACATAGGAAGAGTCAAGGATCATTGGCATATAAGGAAAGGCCAAAGGGAAAACGAGTTAGCTGCCCAGGTCTTGCCAGCCCCATCCAACTGTTCAACCTCTAGTTAAATTTCCGTTAACCTGTGACGAATGAAGCATTTCAATAACGACAAAAACATGTACCCCACAGTGTTCATGGGACATGCATTTCTAAGTGTTTCATCTTTTCTTTTCTTTGTGTTATTCAGTCACCAGATCATTTGTAGGAATCTCCATATTCCGTAGGAGGAAAATTGCCAGTCTGAAAGTTCAATGTCCTTAGCGTTCTATTGCTTATCACATTTTTGCCCTCTAGGTGCCAACCTGGATTCACTGGAGCAAGATGTACTGAGAATGTGCCCATGAAAGTCCAAAACCAAGAAAGTATGTTAAAATAATCTGAAATTTGCTTTTCCCCCCAAACTACAGCAACAAGCACTACCACTTGGTGTTATTACAGCTCAGTTGTAACGGATTTCTTTTGTTTGAATTATGGTTTCACCACTCAGGGCATAAAGCATTGAATCTGACCTTGTTCAGTTGGGCCCCAAAGGTCATTGGTTTAAAAGAATGACCCACCAGGATGGCCAGTGATGCTGGCAACCATGGCAGGCAGGCCAACCAAAAATGTGTCCTTCCCAATGCTTGACTGGAGGCATCAAATGGAAAACTGAGATGATATTTTGATTTTAAGTGGCTCCCTTTGAAAGAAAGAAGTCACTTAAAATGCTGGGATCTTCCTGCCATACAAACCCGAGGACCGCATTTGGTCCGGATTTCTCACCCTTTTTGGGGGAAACACCAGAGTCTGGAAACCATGATGAGGACAAAGAACTCCGTTCCTGAGAGTGAACTCACCAAGTTCGGTCAAATGACACTGAAGGAGCTTCTTTCTAGCATATATTCACCTCTTCTCTTTTTCTCTGTTTTTTCTACCATTGTTTTTTTGTTTCTTCTCTCAGGTGCCCAAATGAGTTTACTGGTGATCGTTGCCAAAACTACGTAATGGCCAGCTTCTACAGTACGTCCACTCCCTTTCTGTCTCTG
>PVJN01027793.1:0-27760 GCA_004026805.1 Lasiurus borealis
GATTGAATTTAGATTTGACTTATTCCTGAGAAACATATGATGGAAATACCTCCTATAACAAGTTGTTTTTTCAGACTTGAGTGAGTATGGGTGAGTGAAATGTATAAAAGAAAACATTTTTTGAGGTAGGAATAGATTCATCATTGAGGTTTGCTGCCAAATTCGAATTAGATAGTGGAAAAATTCTATTTGAGTTTGTGAATCTGCCAGCAAACTGTTGGGAAAATAAAGACAAGCCAGATGAGCACTTGGGTTATGGAATGAACCATAGATGACATATGACTGAAAATTTTTAAAGAAGAATATAGTTCTTTCCTACTTTTATTTCTCAGTTTTAGCTTGGAGTCTTTAATAACTTTGATTTGCAGCATGCTTTCCTTTTGTACTAAACTATAGCAGCAAAATGGAAAACACAGAATATTGCAGTGTTGAATTCAACCTTAAGGGTCAGGAAATTAAAAATATCAAGTTTCCATAGAAACACTAATTTAGTTAGGGCACACATGTTAGTTTACTCTTATGATGTTAAAAGAACAATATTCCCTTTGTTATGTGGTTAAGTTAATGAAACAATGCAAAAGAATTTCATATTTTCTGCCTGCACATTTTAAATAATTTTATTATGATAAGCTTGACATTTGATTGCTTGTATAATTTTTCCAAAAGTGAAAACATTGTACAAGGTTTTTTTTTAAGTTTCTGAAGACAAACAGGAAATTATGAACATATCACAACTTAGGAAGATGATAAGATAAAGTTAAACTGGATTTGAAAGTTTACACCAGGATATTTTGCTGAATTTCTGAGAATGTATTTGGTCTTGCATTTGGGTAGCTTTCCTGTGATCTGATTTTAGTTTCCACACTTACCACATTCTATTTGTATGTTCTTGTTATCTACCTGGGATTTGTCCCACGTCCTTTTTAACCCCCCTCATTTATGAATATTACTATAGCTCTGTCTGTTGGCTGACTTTTGGGGGCCACTTCTCCACAAAGAAGCCTTCTGTTTACAACTTTATTGCAGTTACTACAAAGATAATGATGTAGAAAAGGGAAAATCTGCCTTAGGTATTCTCTTGGTACACACACCAAGCACATCTTCACAACTGGTCCTCACACATTGGTCTTGATTTGTATGTGGTTCAAATTTGCTTCTTAGTAAAATGACAAACGCTACATGTAACACCTTCAAGGCCACACATGATCATTATATTGATTTCCAGCTGTTAAATAACCTTACTTTCCTGTGATAGATCCTACTTGACCCCACAGTGTGTCATTTTTTGTTTGTTGCTGGAGCTAGTTAGCTAGTATTTTGTTGAGGCTATTTACAATCTTCTGGCACTTATAAATATTAGAGTGTACTCCATTTACCCAAGTTCCCTTTCAGCTCACTCAATTTAATAAAGACAAGTTAATTCAATGAAAAATGACAGTCATGCTTTTTGATAGATATTGTAAAGATGAATAACTTATTTATTTGGTTGATGGGACTGTTCACTTTTTGCCTGAGTATAAGTAATGCTAAAGATTCAATTCAATTCAAGAAGTATTTATTGAGTGTCCACTATGCTAGGCATTGTGCTAGGTACCAGGGATATATTGATGAATAATGAATGATAGTAGCAGTAATAGTAATAGTACAATAATAATAAGTTGCATAGTGGGTAAGAGAACTTGGATTTGACTCCTACCTTTACCACTTCCTAACTGACAGACCACAAACAACTTATTTAACCTCAGTTTCTTCATGTGTGAGTTGTGGCTACCAATAACATGTAATTCATGGGATTGTTGTGAGGATTAAATTAAGTAATATACATAAACAGTACTGGCAGTTGGTAATCACTAGATGCAGTTTTATTTTTATTTTATTTTATTTTATTTTATTTTATTTTATTTTATTTTATTTTATTTTATTTTATTTTATTTTATTTTTTGTTAATCCTCACCCAAGGAAAGGAAGGGAGGGGGAGAAACACAGATAGAAACATCAATGTGAGAGAGGCACATTGATTGATTGTTCTCCGAATGCACCCAACGGGAGCTGGGGATTGAGCCTGAAACTAAGGTACTTGCTCTTGACCAGAATTGAGACTGGGACTCTTTAGTCTGAGGACTGACACTCCATCTACTGCGCCAAACTGTCTAGGACAAGTTTAGCTGTTATTACAATTATTATTATTATTTATTTTCCAGAACTTACATTACTTCATTTAATTTTCATAACAACTCTGTTTGAGGAAGTTGGCATTACCTTCATTGTTATAGCTGAGAAGCTAGGGCTTTAGAGGTTAGGTAACTTGACTGAGATAATTAACGTGTTGATTGGTAGAAGCAGCATTTACACTCTGAATATGCTTGACTGCCAAGCCAGTGTTCAAATATATTAGTCTACATAGCCTGTTCCTGGCTTAAAGGAGCTCTCACCTAGTTTTTCCAGGAAGCCTTGTCCAATAATTAGTTTAGATTCTTCAGAGTTTCCAGAGGAGGTCTTTTGGTGCCATATTTCAATTACTTGTTCCCCTAAATTTGTTAGAAAAAAAGTTTAACACAAATCTCATCTATTGCATTTGAACTCTATTTCTTCCTTAGTATAGAGAAGAAAACATACCTATCCATGTGGCAACCTAAAGTAATCCAGCTCAGTGTTTTCTCTTACTTTTACTTGGATAATTTATTGCTTAATGGGGGAAAAAGCACAAGTTATGCATATGAAAGCTTTGATATTCTGCATTTCTCTTTAACTTTAAAAAGCTGTGTTATGGAATTGAATCTTCTGTTGTCTTTTGGATACTCTTCTGCCCTTGACTTTGATCCTGTTTCAAAATTATTTTTCAGGGTCCTATGACTTCCTGCTCATGGGTTAGGTTCCCCCTTTGTTATAGTTTTTAAATGCTCAATTTTCACACCACATGATGAGCATAGGAAATCATAGGAAAGTGGAAAGGGGGACAATAAATAATGTGTAGGCAAAGGTATAAACATTTAGGACTAAATTGAATGCACAACTTCTCCTGTGTAGAAATAGCTTATCTGTGGAAAACAGGAAAGCTATAAGTTTTGGGGAAAGATGACAGAACTTTGAATGCTGAGGTATTTGAAGGAAGGAATTTGAGTAGTTTGAGATGAAAGAAAGTGATGCAAAATGAAGGTAGGGTAATTATTGTGCCTCTACTAAGGACATCACATGACTTAACAGTAGTGTTATATGCCTTTCAGGGTAAATGACATAGAAAACCAACCTTCTTCTTGAAGAAATTATTCAACATTTCCTTTCTTCCTCCCTATCTGGTGACTAATAAGTAATATTTTTAAACCGGAGAGCAAAGGAATGGGCCAATGTTTCCCCTAAATACAAAATGTCTTATGAACAATATACTTAGAATTAAAGTTCTTTGTGAGAGATGGATGAATACCTAAAAACTAAGCAACTTTCTCAAAGGAAAAAAAAAGGAAGAAAATTCCAGTGCATATCAAGTATGACACAAGGCTGATACCCACCCAGTGGCCAGATATGTTTTCCTGAGGGATTTTGTGTTTATTCCTCTAGCATTTTTTCATTCCTGACTTTTGGGGTGGCCCTTCTGTGAAGCGTTTCCTCATCCCAGCTGTTATGATGTTTAATCTAGAGTTGCCAACTTCTGATCTGGCGGTTCCAAGACACAGGGTGAGGAAAACAAAGCTTTTCAGTATTTCTGAATCCTGTCCCCCACCCGCAGTGGAATTAGTGCTCTTATCTCTGGTCAATCCTAAATTGTTTTCAACCCCAGCTTCATCTCTCCCCCGGAATAGCAGAACAATTACTAATGGTAAAGATCCATGTCCATGTCCAGAGTTCAAATTACTTATGCCCCACGCAAACCTTAATTTATTTCTCTTTTCCTTTACTATCCCTCTCCTCTCCTCCACCCAAGTAAATTACGGTGGTTTTCTTTTCGGGAAATATTTGCTTGAAAGTGCTTTTTTTTTTTTTTTCAAGATAAAAATTAGGTTTTGGTTTTTAAACTAACTAGGGTGTATTTTTTCTTAGGAAAAACAGGGTAATCTTTAAACAGGGCAATCATCTGGTTTTGATCCTAATGTTAGTCCATGGGATGATGGCTTGACACTTCCAATAAGGAAAGTTGTGGCATTTCATTTTAGAAATATACAAGGACAGCTACTTTCTGCTCCCTCCTGCCCTTGACCTGAATTGTTTAGTGTTCAAGTGGAGTGGTCCTGACTGATCTTGTGTTTTATGGTTGGCCTGCTACAGGACAAGACAGATAAGGAAGTAGGGGTAAGAAGAATTAGTACTTGAAGGCAGAAAGCAGGGTATAGATATAGATGAAGAAACAGTCCCTTTTACCAAATGTTAAAAGACATAAATCTTACACTACTGAGCCATGTTGCTTTTTTGGGAGTACATTTAACATGCTATTATACTGTGAATAATGGAAAGTAATTAGGAGATCAAATGGTGAAGTAGAAAAATGTGGTTCTTTGGTGGTCCTGCTATCTCCAAATGTTTGGTATGAAATGGCTGTTTTCTTATTCTTTTTGTATTCTAGGACTTTTGACAACCCTTGTTCACATGGCTTTGCCTCAGAGCCCCCACAACTTGCTTTTAGGCAATACCCCATGCTCTGAGTTTTACCTCATCCTTACCATCAATAGTAAGGATGGATATCCACAGACTTGAGATAATTTAGTGTCCCTTTCCCTTAGACACATCTGCTCCCAGCTAATACAACTAGCTAGTTTATTGGAAAAATATTAGCATTAATATAATATTTTGCATTAACAATAGGAATATTTTAGAATTAACTCCTTATCCCTAAAGAAATTCTGCTACTATATTAAATTATTGGAGATTTTGGATAATGGTAAGCTCCTGGGATAGGTGTCTGGAGTAGGCAGGACTTCTAGTGTTTTATAGGGGTCTTACGAATAAGGTCAAAGCTGTCTTTGAAGCTTCACTTGTTTTCTATTGAGAAAAAAACCCTCATTACTTCCACCAAAAAGTCATAATGAAAACTTGAAAGAAAAAAAATGCCGGTTTGTTGAAAAAAAAAAAAAAAAAGGATGGGTACTTTAAAACTGTTTAAAAAAATACAAAGGTTAAATAGTGTCTCCAATATTTCAGAATAGTCTAGATAAGAAAAGCACAAATTACTGTATTGTTTTTGTTATATTATTCTAGAAATTTTTGTATTTTTTCATATTCTAGGACTTATTTTTAAATTCATTTTAAAAATATATTTTATTGATTTTTTACAGAGAGGAAGGGAGAGAGATAGAAAGTCAGAAACATCGATGAGAGAGAGACATCGATCAGCCGCCTCCTCCATGCCCCACAGTGGAGATGTGCCCGCTAGCAAGGTACATGCCCCCGACCAGAATCAAACCCGGGACCTTTCAGTCCACAAGCTGACGCTCTATCCACTGAGCCAAATCGGTCTCGGCCATATTCTAGGACTTTTGACAACCTTTATTCACGTGTCCTCTTTTTTCTGTTTCTGTCTCACTTGTATTATTTATATTTTTGTTTCCATATACAAAAAATTCCTTCCAAATAGTTGAAATTCCTATAAAAGCTTCTATCTATCTATCTATCTACCTACCTAGCTACCTATCATCTATCTATCTAAAAGGCTAAGTAACCGACCATCCATCGTCTGACTGCCTGCCCAACTGATCGCTGGTACATATGTCACGTACTGGCAATTTAAAAATAAATGTTGACTCACGCATGCACAATATATATAAATTAAATGAAGAAATTTTGGATATACTCGATGGAGATTTTCACACCTATTTGAGTGATGATTCCATGTATTCAATGGATGATGCTGAAAAGGAAAATTGTCCCACTGAATTTCTTAATAGTATTACTCCTTTGGGAATGCCAGTTCATAAATTAAAATTGAAAGTAGGTGCAATCGTCATGCTACTGAGAAATCTTAATAGTAAATGGGGTCTTTGTAATTGTACTAGATTTGTTATCAAAAGATTGCAACCTAACAATCGAAGCTGAAGTATTAACAGGATCTGTGGAAGGAGAGGTTGTTCTGATTCCGATAACTGATTTGTCCTTGTCTGACACTGGCCTCCCAATTAAATTAATTTGAAGACAGTTTCCCGTGATGCCAGCATTTGCAATAACTGTTAATACATAACAAGGACAAACTATAGACAGGGTAGGAATATTCCTACCTAAACCCATTTTCCGACATGGTCAGTTATATGTTGCTTTCTCTTTAGTTTGAAGAGCATGTGACATTAAAGTTGCAAATACTTCATCACAAGCGAAATTAGTCAAACACTTTGAAAATGTTTGTACTCTTAATGTGGTATACAGGAAGATAATTTCTCAGTTATTGTTTTTATCAATATTTTTTATATTCTTTTTTTGTTTTTATATCATGTTTTTGTTGTTTTTAATGTCTTTGTTGTTGTTATATCATGTTGTATTATTAATCAATTTATATATTATTTTCATATACATTTCACTAATTTTCTTTCATCTCTGACACTTCTATTATAGAGAAAGGACGAATGGCGATATTAAAATATTTCTTCTAGTTAATTTCCTTTCAATGTGCATAAATCTGTGCACTGGGACACTAGTTTAATATAAAGATAGAAATCTACTATTGACAGAATGTGAAATGTTTAGGAGATCCAAGTCACAATTATACTATTATTGGTATTGACATTGTACTTGACACATGTAAAATAACAAATATGGTGGAAACCTTTTATGAATAAAGCTTGTATTGAGTAGATTCATAAATCTGATTTACAGACTAGGCATGACTTCTCTGGAATTTTAGTGTTTATGAGAATATTAGAGACCCAGTGCATGGAATTCATGCACTAGTGTGGGGTATGGCCTGTGGGAATAGGCCCACTGTGGGAGTGCCACTCATCCTGGTCACCTGAGCGGGCCTCAGCCATCGCAGAGAGCTCCTGGACTTTGAGAGGACTCAGACTGGACTGAGAGACCACTGCCCCCAAGTACATGAATTTTGTGCACTGGGGCCCTAGTAATTTAATATTGTTAGATACTATTCTTATAACAGAGCTGCTGAGGAATATTTTAGTCACTGTATAAATTCTTATGTTTAGACTTCTAAAGATTTTTTAAGTAAATTGTACATTTTGAAGGTGGATTTAAAAAAGTCTTTATTGTTGGAAGCATTACATGTCTCCCTTTCCATCACATTGACCTCTTCTAGCCTGCCCCCTTCCACAAGCCCAAACCTACATCACCTTATTGTTTGTGTCCTTGGGTTATGCATATATGCATACAAGTATTTTGGTTGATCTTTTACCACCCACCCACCCATCTAGCCACCCACTCATACCTTCCCTCTGAGATTTGACAATCTGTTCCATGCTTCTATATCTCTGGATCTATCTTGTTTATCAGTTTATTTTGTTCATTAATTTCCACATATGGGTGAGATCATGTGATACTTGTCTTTCTCTGACTGGTTTATGTTGTTTAGTATAATGATCTCCATGTTATCTCAAAGGTAAGAGAGCCTTCTTTTTAATTGCTATAAAATGTACTGGTATAAATGTACCGCAACATTTTTATCCACTCAGCTGATGGGCACTTAGGCTCTTTTTAATTATTATTTTTTTTACTAGAGGCCCGGTGCATAGTTTTGTGCACTGGTGAGGTCCAGATGGCCTGCCTGGTGGCGCCATTGGGGATGGGCCAGCTGGGGCAATGGGCTATGGGCAGTTTGCCAACTGGTCCTACCACTGATTGAAGTGGGGGCCCACTTGGGGGTGGGACTGGCTGGGGTAAGGGGCTGCAGGCATTCTGGTTGTTCCACCATTCATTCAATTTGCATATTACCCTTTTATTATGTATAATTTTTTTTTACTCTAGCATCATTATTGCAATAAACAATTCCAGACCAAATATATCCACTTATCCTGTGTAGTGCTTGGTTGGCACTTTTAATCTAAAGATTCCTATATGTTTTTTATTTTGAAAAAGTTTATACCATTTCCTCAATGTTCTCTTTGTGGTACTTCCCTTAGATATATTTTGGAGACTTCCATTAGATACATGTTGGAGACTCCCAGTTGACCTTCCATATTTTTAAACTTCTTTTACATATTCATGTTTTTACCTCTATCATTCTGTAATAGGTTCTAGGTAAATTTCTCATCACTCTTTGATTTTATTAATTCCCTTACTATCTCACCCATTAAGGTTTTAACTATTTTTTTTTAATTTCCAGGATTTCTAATGTTTTTTTTTTATGCCTATTCTCATTCTGACTTATTTTATTTCATAATTTCTTGTTTTTTCTTTTCCATAAGAGTGTTATTCCTTTTTCTGAGTATCATAAAGTCATGTCATGATTTCTCTTTTATTTTCATTTTGTTGCTTAGTTTTCCTCATGTGTTATAAAATTTTGATTTGTAGGCTCATCTTGAGTGCAATTTTTTTTCTTTCTTTGCTTATTCCTCTCTCTCTACTTGATTACAGTTATCTGTATATGTCCCCAATTGGCCCTGTTCAGAATTAGGTCTTATAGGGACAGCTCATGGCATTTATAATCACTGGTGATTTGAATAAGCACAGAGCCAATGACTAAGCCACTGGCTGTCAGAATAACTGCTTTGTCTCATGTGAATGAGTACATTACTTTATACAAGCTGTAGCCTCAGGCAATAGTCAGTTATAGCTCCTTCCCAGTCTTCTTTTCATTCCAGTCTCTTATTTCAAGCTATCAGACTGACTCTTGTCTTCTGCCTCAGATGGACATTTTACTCTCCCTCACCTATCCTATCTAAAAAAAAGAGACATATAAATTGATCACACCTCTGCTATACCCACAAGCCACGCCTACCAGCCAATCAGGAGAGAATATGCAAATCAACCCAACCAAGATGGCAGTTAGTTTGCATATCCAGGAGCAGAGTGAAGACTGAAGACAGTGTAGAAGTAATCCAAGTGCTATAAAAGGGAGCAAAGCTGTGGAGAAGGAAGGGAAGCAGGCGGGGCTGTGGAGAAAGGAGGGAAGCAGGCAGGTGGCAGAGAAGGGAGGGAAGCAGCTGGGGTGGCAGAGAAGGGAGGGAAGCAGGCAGGTGGTGGAGAAGGGAGGGAAGCAGGTGAGGCAGCAGAAATGGCCACAGGAAGCCCTATTCTTGCAGGAATCTTCCTGCAATGGGTCTCTAGTTCTATATAACAAAGAGGTAATATGCAAATTGACCATCACTCCAACACATAAGATGGCCGCCCCCATGTGGTCAAAGATGGCTGCCCCCATGTGGACACAAGATGGCCACCACAAGATGGCCTGCAGGGGAGGACAGTTGGGAACCAGGCCAGCAGGAAAGGGCAGTTAGGGGCAATTGAGCCGACAGGGGAGGGCAGTTAGGGGTCACCAGACTGGCAGGGGAAAGCAATTAGGGGCAATCAGGCTGGCAGGGGAGTAGTTAGGTGTTGATCAGGCTGGCACAGGATTGGTTAGGCATTGATCAAACTGGCAAGCAGGAGCAGTTGGGGGCAAATCAGGCAGGCAGGCAGGCAGGCAGGCAGGCAAGCAGTTGAGAACAGCAGTCCTGGCTTGTGAGAGGGATGTCTGACTGCCTGTTTAGGCCTGATCCCATGGGGGTCCCATATTGGAGAGGCTGTAGGCTGGGCTGAGGGACACCCCTCCATCCCTTGTGCATGAATTTCATGCACTGGGCCTCTAATAATAATATAAGCTCCTGGCTGCCTTTATCTGCTGCCTCCTTCTGGTTTATCTGTTGTGCTTCTGTTAGAATTTTTTTCTCTTGAGTCATAAGTTCCATAAGGACAGAGACTTTGTTCTATTTAGTGCAGTATCCTGTATCTAAAACAGTGTCTATCATATAGTTAGGTAAGGAATTAAAACTTGCAAAATGAATGAATTAATAAGTTAATGAATAAATGTTTAGTTACTGATCCAGAGTGATGTTTAGCTTTTTATAAGTTTGAATATATATATATACTAGAGACCTGATGCACGAAATTCATGCAAGAGTAGACCTTCCTTTCCCTGGCTGCCAGCACCAGCTTCCCTCTGGCACCCAGGACCCAGCTTCCCTCCTGCAGTCAGCAGGCACCCGGGACCTGGCTTCCTTCTGGCCATCACCAGGCACCGGGCACCCTGGCTTTCCTCAGAGGCCTGGCTTTGTACAGAAGGTCATCCGGAAGGACTTCTGGAAGGATGTCCTGTCTAATTAGCATATTATGCTTTTATTATTATAATTTTTTATTGTAGATTTTCACTTTTTACATTTTATCTTTATTGCTATACTTGTATTTTTGGTGGAGAGTGGCTCAAAGCATGAAATTACATTATCTTGATCTGAAGTTGTGGCCAAATATATATATTAATACAGTTAGTTATTTGCCTAATAGAAATGGATAGTGCATACTGTAGTTATTAGTACTTATTATGTCTTACATAGCCTTAAAATGCCTTTAAGTTTAAAGAATTTCACTTCCACAAACTCAAACAATTTTCCTAAGCACATCTTGATTTAATTTTCTTACATGCCCTAATGGTGGATAACATTTAAAAATTTCACATTATATTTAGCTCCATGGAAACTTGCCAAAAATAGTCACTGAAGACAGTTTGTCTCATTAGCCTTATTCCATATGATTGCAGTTGTGAACATGGTAGAAGTTTCTTCAGAATATAACATGTCCAGAGAATTAATTAGAAACATGCCACCAAGAAGGATTTGGCATATGTATAAGTTTTCTCTTGTTGCTGTAACAAATTGCCATAAATGCAGCAGCTTAGAACATCCATTTGGTTACAGTTGTGTAGAATTAAAGTCTGTCATGGCTTGAGCTCAGTGATTTTCAACAAGTGTGTCATGGCACATAGTAAGCTGCAAAATTTTTTAAAATAGTAATATCTGACTACTTAATCAGGTGCACTCTTTCCCCTTAGATTGTCAAATTAAAGAATGACAACAGCTAACACAATGGCTGGTGTGAATGAATCAAAATTATACCTATTTTTTTGCCAGATCGGCAAAAAATACACTTCTTGGTATGTCGCACAATTTTAGTAATTAGTTTATGTGTGCCATGAGAAGAAAAGGGTTGAGAATTGTTGGCATAACTGAATTCTCTACTCAGAGTCTCACAAAGCCAAAATCAAGATGTTGGGAGGGCTGCATTCCTTTCTGGCAGTGATTTGGAAGAATCCTTAGGTAAGTTGCATTAATTATGTTTTTTTTTTTATTTTCTGTATAGCTTTGACATCTGGCACCTTGCAGACTCCAGAGAGACTGCCCCTCACTGGACTAGCCAATTTCAAGAGGTAGTAGATAACTTACTTACCTGTAAGGGTGCTTTTCATATGCAAACTAAACACAGAGCCCCTGCCCCAATCAACTCAGGGCCAGGTCCTAGGCAACTAGGGACAGACTCTAGGCTCTGAGCCTGCTCAAACTATTCAAACTGGTCCATTCTAAACCTGCTTACCCTGCCTTAGCCATTCTGTCTCATGGAAACCACAATAAAAGCAATTGTCCCCACCCTACTTCTGTCCCCAACAAACCTAGGCATCTTATGCAGTATTGTGTGCTCTTTCTCTTGGCAATTGTGAATTAACAAACTATCTTTTCAATGGCAATTGTCTCTGTTTGTTGTCTTCACCATATCTTAGTAATATTAAAACCTACATTTTTAAACACAAATTTATTCTCATGCCTGCCACATGGCCCTCCACCTTCAAGCCAGCAATGGCACATGAAGTCGTTCTTATGTGTTGAATTAGTCTGGCATCCTCTGTTGCTGCATCTCTCTTGCTTCCTTTTCTCCTTTTAAGGGCTCTTGTGATTACATTGGGTCCACTTGGATAATCAAGGATAAATCTCCTTATTTTAAGGGATGATTTGTAGTTTTAATTATATCTGCAATATCCTTCTACCATGCAATATAATATAACTAGAGAAATAATAACAGGGCCCTAGCCAGTTTGGCTCAGTGTATAGAGCATCAGCCTGCGGACTCAAGGCTCCCAGTTTCAATTCCAGTAAAGGGCACATGCCTGGGTTGCTGGCTCGGTCCCCAGTAGGGGACATGCAAGAAGCAGCCAATCAATAATTCCCTCTCATCATTGATATTTTTATCTTTCTCTTTATCTCCTTTCCTCTCTGAAATCAATAAAAAAAATATATTTTTAAAAAAGAAATAATACCAGGGAGCAGAAATCATAGAGGCTAAAATTCTGCCTACCCTGGAGTTTTACAAGTTAAATAAATACTGGCTTCAAATTTTGTTTTGGGATAACATCATGAGAAGTTATAATATGTTCTTAACTGTTCACATTGCTGGCTGCAGTCTCTGAGTTTACTTGTTTAGAATTTTTATGACTAAGATAGCTTTAGATAATTGTATGACGTAAAGAATTATTCAGGTAATAGTTTTGTGCCTATCATGTATAAGGGCAATACATCGAGGTTGCTTGACACTTAGACTATATACTCTATTTAAAATTTCTTATATTTCCCTAAGGGGTATCTTAGGTTTTCTCTGTCCCTTCATGCACATTTACCCCCACATAATTCTTTAATGCACATCATATTTTTCTATCAGTGCACCTTTATATTGAATTTGTTTACTTTCTTATACATTCAATAGGGAAAAAAATTCTGAGGTATAATCATACATTGATAGTTTAAAAGGTCTGACATGTACTGCCTAGTATACAGTTAAAAATACTCCACAGTTAATACAGTACCAACCAATGCAAATATAAAACATTTCAGAGACATTTTCCAAGATCATCTTACCCCATTACCCAGGGGCTTTTTGAGATGATCACAAGTGTGTTCTTCTTGCTCTATGAGTGATCATTCTTGCTCCCTCTAACCTTGCTTTAGTATGTATGCCTTTTCTCTTCTTTCCTTCTTTTGTTACCAGAGGAGAGAGGTCCTCATTTCTACTTGTTGCTAGTGGGAATAGAATTCTTACCATATTATAAGAAAAAGAATTTTCTGGGACTCACACAGGAGGATGAGATATGGTAGAAAGCTTTATTTCTGCAGAATCAAATTCCTGAGTTTCCAAGATTCCATTTCCCTTTGTTCCTCAAAGGAAGAAGTGTAGCTGGTACTTCAGCGGGACTAAAATCAGAGCCAGTGTCTAGAGTTTCCATTCTGTGTTGGAGCAGTCCAATATAGTATCAGGCCAGCTTAATTTGTGTTGCTGCAGTCCACCTGTCCAATGCATGTGGTGTTCACAGGGCCATATGGCCATGGAGGAAACATGGGAGAATGCAAGGAAGCAGGAACAAGAGAGTATCATAAGCCAAGAGTCATAGCAAGTGCAAACTCCTTTGTTTACTGGATTATGTATTCCTAGATTTTCTCAGGCTTGCAATGGCTCCACCCTTTCTGGCCCCATGATCTCTGTTCCCAGGTTTGACTGACAGCAAGCACTTTCCCTACAGTATACCAACCTCATTGCACAATGCATCTGTCTCCCTTTTGTTGGACCCTTCTCACAGTGATCTTCAGGGAATTGGCTGGTGATTTCCGCGGGGAGTGTGAAATTGTAGCTTCCTGGTGAAGCTGCCTAAATGACATGCCTATAATGTCTGGCCTTCCTTTTGTAGCCTTCCTATGATTAATAACTAGCTCATTACCACAGTATCACTTTCCTCATCATTCTTTCTCTTTACTTATGTCTACTTTCTTGCTTTCTTCTTTCTTCTTCTATTTTTCTACTTTTTCTTTATGTGCACATCCTAATCCTGCTTTATGGGTTCACCACTGTATGAGTTCATCACTCACTTTATCCTAGTTTTTTTAGTATCTTTAGATTACCCTCTCACTTTTTCTTTTCCTTGTGTTTTTTTTTTAACAAGCATTATTGTCTTGCATCCTTTGTTCCTCAAATATAATATATTCCTTTAAAGCAGACTATGAAATAATTTATTTTGGCAAATAAATCGATAATATCTACTGAAGACTATTGCTAGGTGAGGTAAGAGAAATAAAATTAATGACAAATAAATGGCAATGTGATCTTAGATTTAGATATAGGGTCTTCTTCATTCTCAAGCTTTGCCTTTAATTTTTTACCTCAGAATATTGCAGATTAGAATAACCTGATGAGGAGAGATAACCACTTGGAGGTTAAGTGTTTTTCATTTTCTTGCCAAAACAGGAGGGCATGGCAGCCTTAGGAGTTGGCTCTGGTTCAGAGACATGCTTCTCATGTTTTTCATGCCTTTATAAAAGAAGTTCAGAGTTGCTCCAGCTCTAACATCTCATATGCCAAGATCTGAATTTATCCCTGTAGGGTACACTGTGGTTAGTACACTATGTGCTTAATGAGTCTCTGTTTGGGAATAAAACTTAACTCTGAACTGTCGTTATTTTCTCAATGTAAGTAGATTTACTGTAGCCTTGCCACTTGCTTAGTATTCTGGTGCTTTAATTCCTGAAAGATTTATGGAGTTTTCCTTTGGCTGTGGTAGTTTTAACAAAATCAGACATGGCTTTGCAAAATCACTTTGCTTTTAAGAAGTCAGTCCTAGCCTTTGAAACCCTTAGTATCTTTTGCAAGGCTTTTAAGAAAATTATTTTGTGAGAGTCAAGTCCAGTGTTTTTATTTTTATTTTTAAGTGGCCACTGTCATGGGAAAGCTGGGCAGATCAATCAGTTCCTTATATTTTCAGACGTAAAGCAATGGTATACATATTGGAAATGGGTAGTGTTTTGCTTATGTTTAAATCCTTCCATTCTATCCTGCTATAAATATATTAAAAAATACGTTATTTTCCTATCAAAGCATAATTCAGGTCACTTCTCTTTTTCTTTTGGTCATTCAGAGTAAACTCTTTTACCAGAGTTGCAGAAATGGGCTTCTCTCCCTGTGTATTCATGATACTTTGGTGAGACAACTGATATGATACAATGATGCTCCAATCATGTTGGTGTTTGAGATAAATTTTCCTGTGATAAATATATGGTAGTACCATTCTGTCTACACTTAGCTAAAGAGCAAGATCACTAACTTCATTAGGCTTTATTCTATATTCAGATTTCCTCCCTTTCATATCTAAAATTTATAATACATTAAGATACTGAAGATTTTATATATATACTAGTGGCCCAGTGCACGAATTCGTGCACCTTGAAAGAAACTGTGGGACATGAGGCTGTGGTGGGCCAGGGGCAGATCTTGGCCTACCCTCCATGCCCCCACCCGGCCCCTCCTGCTGTGGCCCTCAGTCCCCTGTCTGTAGGCAGCCGGCTCCCACTGCTGCCACTTCCATGTGCTGATGGTGCCAGCCCTTCTTGCACCCGCTGACAGCACAGAGCGATTGGGGTCCAAGCCAGCAGTGGGTGTGAGTGGGGCTGGTGCCATCAGTGGGTGCAAGCAAGGCCGGTGCCAGCAGTAGGTGTGAGCAGCGCCTCCAGAGCCAGCAGTGGATGCAAGCAGGCCCATTGCTGGCAGCAGGTGTGATCACCCCTCAGGAGCAGGGGGAGGTGGAGAAGTCCTGAGGTGTGAGCAGTGGCTCTGATACCAGCAGTGGGTGGGAGCACCTAATGGGGCTGTGGTGTGTGGGAGCAAAGAATTTTCATCATCCATCTCACCCCAATAACAGCAACTGGTGCCCCACCTTGGTCTGTTGCCCCACTTACCTGCTCCACCATCCTACTGAGGCCAATGCCCACCATGTTCCATGCTCTGCTGCCTGCTGCCACCACCCATCACATTCCATGCGTGACTCTGGTAGTCAGCACATGTCATAGCGACAGGTTGTTTTGTTATTCCGCCTTTTGGTCTATTTGCATATTAGAGTTTTATATATAGATAAAAGATCTGTCTATTACCTATCTATCATCTATCTATCATCTATCTATCATCTATCTATGTATCTATGTATCTATCTATCTATCTATCTATCTATCTATCTATCTACCTACCTACCTATCTATCTGGTCTTCCACAGTGTGAAAAGAACTAAAGGATAAAATATGGAAGGAAAGATGTAATCTCAAAATAAGATAGAATTTTTTGAATGCTGAGATAAAGGGATTTAGCACTGATTGAAAGTCCATATCTATCTATACTTTACATATGCCATTTTATTTAATTCTGTTAACTACCACAGGAGGGAGGACATTTTATAGATAAAATCCACTTAAGACCCACTTAGAATTAGAAGTACTTGAGGTGACCGAGAGTTGGGAAGCCAGGATTCAATATCACGTCTATCTTTCCCCAAGGTTTATGTTCTTTTCAGCACAGCAATAGCCAGGTGGTTTTTGAGGGTTCTTTCCTCTCTGATAATTCTTTATATTTTTACTAGTGGCCTGGTGCACAAAATTCATGCATGGGGCTTGGGGTGTTTCTCAGCCCAGCCTGCACCCTCTGCAATCTGGGACCCCTTGAAGGATGTCCTATTATCGGTTTACAGGGATTGGGCCTAAATCAGCAGTCAGACATCCCTCTCGCAATCTGGGTATGCTGGTGATTTCTCCAGGGAGTGTGAAATTGCAGCTTCCTATTATTGCTCACTGTCTGCTTGCCTGCCTGATTGTCCCTAACCATTCTCCCTCCTGGCTTGATCACTCCTAACTGCCCCCCATGCCAGTGTGCTTGCCCCCAACTGCTTCCCCTGCCAGCCTGCTCATCCCCAACTGCCCCCCTTGCTGGCATGCTCATCCTCACCTTCCCTCCCCACTGGCCTGCTGGCTCCCATCTACCCCCCTGCTACTTTCTCCTTCCAAACTGCCCCCCTCTGCTATCCCTACTGATGGCCTGCTCACCCCTAACTGGACCCCCATGCTGGTATGCTTAACTCCAATGGTCCCACCCCCCACCAGCCTGATCACCCACAACTACCATCCTAACCTGGCCTGATCACCCACAACTGCCCTCCCCTCTTGGCCTCTAACCGCCTCTACCTTGGCCCCCCAACCATGGCTTTGTCCAGAAGAACATCAGAAGGTCTCCCAGTCTAATTAGCATACTATCCTTTTATTAGTATAGATAGACGCCTGGTGCATAGGAGGGGGCCGGCTGGTTTACCCTGGAGGGTGTCCCGGATCAGGGTGGGGTTCCCGCTGGGGTGCCTGTCCAGCCTGGATGAGGAGATGAGGGCTATTTTCAGGCTGGCCACACTCCCTTCAGGGTGGGGGTCCCCACTGGGGTGCCTGGCCAGCTTGGGTGAGGGGTTGATGGCTGTTTTGGCTGGCCAAGTCCTCCAGCTGGGACTCTCACCTCATGGGGGTGTGGCCAGCATGAGTGAGGGGCTGAGGGCCTTTTTTCAGGCTAGCCACACCCCCCTCAGGGTGGGGTGCCCTCTGGGGTGCCTGGCCAACCTGGGTGAGGGGCTGATGGCTGTTTGCAGGCTGGCCATGGGAGTGACCCAAGCTCCCAGCCCCTCCTTTTTTTTTTTTTCCAGCACCTCATTGAGTGTTGGCCAGGGCCAGCTGGAAGCAGATATCTGGGATTTATTTATCTTCTATAATTGAAACTTTGTAGCCTTGAGCAGAGGCCAGGGTGGGCAGGAAGCTTGGCTTCCTCCATCACTGGGGTCAAATCAAGCCTGCTCGCTCCAGCTCCATGGCCACTGCCATCTTTGTTGGGTTAATTTGCATACTTGCTCCTGATTGGCTGGTGGGTGTGGCTTCTGCACATAGTGGAGGTAGGGTCAATTTGCATGTTTCTCTTTTATTAGACAGGATTCACACAGCTTATGATCATTTAATTGAAGTTTGGAGAGTTCTCCTCAGTGTTAGAGATCTAGGTTCTGGAGCTAGCTCTAATTTTCATGTGTGAAATTAGAAATACAGCTGCTGGCTTTGCCTTGGCTTTGTTGGTTCTAAAGCACTATTTACAGGTATGGTGTTATTACAGAATAAGAAAATTTCAACCCTGATTTTATTGTGGGATAGGAAGAACACAATTTAGGACATTCCTTCTGCCACTCACATTACTTAATCCCCTATTCCCAGTGGGAAGTGGTTACTATTAAAATTCAAAATTGCATGAATGAAGAAGACATGGATTGTCAGCATAACCCATGTCTGCTCCCTTGCTTAGGGTGCCATGGAACTAAAACAAGGAAAAAATGTACGAGACACCTGTTTTGTGTCAGAAAGCAAAAAGTATCATAACTTTTGGATTCAACCCAGTATCATAGGTTTTATTGGTACATGGGTCCTCATGAAATGGCTCAGTCCTACTTTTGGGCAGGCAAGGTTTCAATCCTAAGTTATGTGTACAAGAGAGACTGAAAGGTTATGCAACTTGTCCAAGGTCACAGAGAGTTGCCACAGAGAAGGAGGGAAGAGTAGATAGTAGAACCACCTCTGAGTACAATGATATTCCTGTTTCAAAATACCAAAGTAAAGTCTGGTTTTGGAGCTATCTATTTCCCTCAAGAGCACTTGGTTTTGCATTCCACAATGAGGGAATGATCCCTCTTCTGGCTTTCTAAATAACCACTGTATTCCATCTAAAACGATAACTAAAGCTTTCTGAAGGAAAAGGCTATTGCATAACAGTTCCCTCTCACAGATGTTAAAACATCTGCAGTGCATCTGCTGGCCCCAGATCACCACATCCAGAACACTTGGATAAATCCTCTGGTTTCAGAACCAGGTTGTTTATTGCTTTTCAACAAAAGTTCCTTCAGCAGCCACTATTTTCATTTCAGGTGTTTAGAACCTACTATCTTATTTATCATTCAATCAACTAAAATGTGAAAACAATTTGCAAGTCTCTGATTATACTTGTTGTGTGTATCTCCATGTAACACTCTAACATTTAAAGCTACTCTGTGCTGGAATGGTCATCATCACTGCAAGTTCTTGACAGCCACTAGTTAGGGAAGTGGTGGAGTGATCCAAGCATCAGATTAAGACTTAGGTGAATTTTTGGATCCTGTGAAACTATGATTTGGTGATGTGAACTTTGGTTAACTGAGAGAAGTGGGTAACCACTTGCTGGTGATAGTGATCAATGCAAATTGACCACTATCACTATAAGTTAGTATGTAAATTAATGTGTGTGTGTGTACTATTGGATATTGGTACAGAGGCCTGAGGTATGATAAGCATAAGATACATTTGTCAGTCTCACTGCTTGGCTCTAACCAAGTTCCCCTTATTGCATCTTCCTCTTCATGGTCTGATTAGCATTCTACAATTTAGTTATATCAAATTATTTCGGCAAAAGCCTGATAAATGATTTAGGTTTTCTAGGTCACATAAGGTCTCTGTTGCATATTCCTTTTTCCCTTACCCTTTTTCTCTTTCTCCTCAGTCCTCAGTGTAAAAACCATTTTAGCACAAAATAGGCTGAAGCTATATGTGGCCCAGGGTCTTATAGATGTAAAACTCCCAATCTATACCATAATTTAAAAAAAGTAACAAATCAGTGCTCTATTAATTGACAGGTTGTTTGCTTTTTTCACAATTTCAAACAATGCTGCACTGAGAAATACTCATGTCTTTGCTTATGTGTGCCAATTGAATTCTAAACGTGGAATCTATGGTTAAAAGGTATTTGTATTTAACATTGGGACAGATATTGCCAAATTACCCTTTGCAAAGGTTTTACCATTTTTACTTCTACTAGCAGTGTATGAGAGTGATGTTTTCTATACCCTTGTAAAAACTCAATATTATCAAACTTTTAAATTCTTGCTGATCTGATAAATAAAAAAAAATCATGTCTCATTTTTTAAAATTCTATTTTTCCTTATGCTTTCTGATGTCAGAAATCTTTTCATATATACACTAGAGACCTGGTGTGCGAATTTGTGCATGGGTGAGGTCCCTCAGCCTGGCTGGTGATCAGGACCAATTGGGGCTGTCTCACCCAGTCCCAATACGGGCTGGCCGGTTGGGGGAAGGGACTGTGGGAGGTTGGCTGTGGGAGCACAGTGACCACCAGAGGGAAGCTCTTGTGTTGAGCATTTGCCCCCTGCTGGTCAGTACACATCATAACAACTAGTCAACTGGTCATTCGGTTGACCGATCGTAACTGTCTCTTAGGCTTTTATATATGTAGATTTTAAATATTTATTGTTGAGATTATTACAGATGTCCCTCTTTTTTCCCCCTGTAGCCTCCCTGAACTTGGGTCCCATCCCACCCCAAGCCTTTGCCACCCTATTGTCTGTGTCCATAGGTAATGCATATATGCATATAAGATCTTTGTTTAATTTCTTCCTGCTCTAACTCCCCCACTTCCCTCTGAGAATAGTCAGTTTGTTCCATTTCTATGCCTCTGATCCTATTTTATTTACCAGTTATTCTGTTCATTAGATTTCTTAATCATTTATTTAGATTTTTAGATTTAATTGTTGATAGATATGTTGCCATTTGTTGTTCATATTTTTTATATTTTCTTTTTCTTTTTCTTCCTCTTCTTCCTCTTCTTAAAGAATATCCTTCAACATTTCATATAATAGTGGTTTGGTGGTGCTTAGCTCCTTTAATTTTTTCATATCTGTGAATCTCTTTATCTGATTGTCAATTCTAAATGTTAGATTTTCTGGGTAGAGTAATCTTGGTTGTAAGTCCTTGCTAGTAATCACTTTGAATATTTCTTGCCACTCCCTTCTGGCTTGCATATTTCTGTTGAGAAATCAGCTGACAGATGTATAGGCACCCCTTGTAGATAACTAACTGCATTTCTCTTCCTGCTTTTAAGATTCTCTTTTTGTCTTTAGTCCTTGGCATTTTAATTATGTTGTATCTTGGAGTGGTCTTTTTTGAATTCCTTTTGTCTTGGACTCTCTATGCTTCCTAGACTTGTAAATCCATTTCTTTCACCAGGTAGGGGAAGTTTTCTGTCATTATTTCTTCAAATAGGTTTTCAATACAGTATCTTGCTTTCTCTGTTCTTCTGGCACTCCTATAATTTGGATGTTGGTACACTTGAAGTTGTCCAGAGACTCCTTACACTATCTTCATATTTTTGTATTCTTTTTGCTCTTCTTGTTGGGTGTTTTTTGCTTCTTCATATTTCAAATCATTGATTTGATTCTCAGGATATTCTATTCTACTGTTGAATCCCTGTATTTCAGTCAGTGTATGCTTAATTTCTGACTGGTCCTTTTTCTGTCTTTCTTTCTTTCTTTCTTTCTTTCTTTCTTTCTTTCTTTCTTTCTTTCTTCTTTCTTTCTTTTTTTCTTTCATTTTGCCTTCTCACTAAGGTCCTTGAAAGTCTCACTAAGTCTCTTGGAGATTTCTAGAAGATTCTTGAGTAACCTTATAAGTGTGACTTTGAAATCTATATCCAGTAGTTGGCTTTTGACCATTTCTTTCATTTGTGGCATGTTTCTTTGTCTCAACATTTTGGTTACTTCACTGTGTTTGTTTCTATGTATTGAGTAGAGCTGCTCTGTCTCCTTGAGTTGATAGAGTGGCCTTGTGCAGTAGGTGTTCTATAGGGCTCAGTGGCTCAGACTACATAGTCACCTGAGGTGGACACTTTAGGTGCACCCCTTTGTGGGCTGTGTCACAGTTCCACAGTCTTGTTGTAGTTGAGACTTGATTGCTATTGGTGTCACTGGGAGGAATTGACCTCCAGGCCAAATGGCTGTGAGGACCACCTGCCCCTGCAATCAGCTCCATCTGGGAAAAAGACACCTCCAAGTTCTTACTCTGATGCCAGACAATCCAGTTTCTCCTCATATGTGTCTGTGTTCCCCAGAGCCTCACCCTGGTGCTAGAGTTCAGAGGAAGTGGGACCTTATAAGTTCAGTTTGTGTGCCAGCATTTTAAGAGGAGCAGCTGGGTCTCCACCAGCCTCTGTGTCACTGAGCTCCAATCTGCACTGGTTTTATAGCTTGTAGTTACAGGGACTTCTTTACCTAGATCTTGGACCCTGGTCTGGGCGTCTGGTGTGGGGCTGAGACCCCTTGCTCCTCCGGGTAGCCTCCACAGAGATGATCTCCCTTCCGACTAAGAAAGTGACACCCCTGCATGGCAGACCAACCTATTCTGTGCCTCTGCATTTCCTACTAGAATCTGCATGCTTACTTCCTTACTTCTTTAGTTGTAGAACTTTCATTCAGCAATATTTCCGATGGTTCTGGATGATAGTTGTTCTGTATTTTAGTTGTAATTTTGATGCGGTTGTGGGAGGCACCAAGTACAGGTGTTTGCCTACACTGCTATCTTGATCTCCTGTCATTTTTAAAAAAATATATTTTAAACATTTAAAAATATGTCTTTCTGTGAATTTCCTACTCATTAGCCTTTGTTCTTCTGTTATTAATTTGTAGGAGCTTTCCTTCATCTTTCTCTGTTTTATGTGTTGCAAAATTTCCCCCAGTCTGTCACTTGTCTTTTATCTTTGTTTAGAAATTTCATTTTAGACAAATTAAAAAGATTTAACTTTGTGGCCTCTGGGGCTGTTGTATCTTTCTTTTTTAAAAATATATTTAATTGATTTTTTTTACTGAGAGGAGGGAGAGGGATAGAGAGTTAGAAACATTGATGAGAGAGAAACATCGACCAACTGCCTCCTGCATACCCCCTGTTGGGAATGTGCCCACAACCAAGGTACATGCCCTTGACCAGAATCGGACCTGGGACCTTTCAGTCCGCAGGCTGATGCTCTATCCACTGAGCCATACCGTTTCAGCAAGGGGATATTGTATCTTGCTTTGGATGCCTCCACTGGAAGATTAGAAGTATATCCTTTTTAATAGTACATTTGATTAAATTCCAATCAGAATTTGACATAAGAAAAGAAATAATTTATCTCAAACATCTATGCCTTGTCAGGAAACAGCTAAATCCATGGTTCAAATGTGGTAACTGCGATACTTCCTAGGTTATGCAGTAGTTCCTTTGAGTTGTTAGTGCTGAAATGAAAGCTATAAACCCGAAAACAAAGGTCAGGGGATAAGCTGGGAAAGTATGAAATTCTAGTCCTTGAATTGGAATCCAAGACTTAAAAAATCATTAGGATATAGCTCTGATAATCAGAGCTTGTGGGGATACAGTTGATCAACAGTATGAGGGAGTTGCAAGGAATCAGGGACATATGCACATAATCTAGGGGAATCTATCCTGTCAATTTGCAAGAGGCTCAAAATCCCTTCCCCACAATTCTGAAAGCCAAAAGTCTCTAAAGACTCAGACTTTAAAAAATGTTGCTGTTAAAGCTTGACTTAAATAGATATGAGACTATATACAGTCTTTATTCCACTCAGTTTGAAAAATCATACGTTTTGCTGCATATAACAGTGTGGTTGATTTTGGGTTGTTGCTCACATAGCACCTGAGGGCATGTGTCATATCTGGTGTATGGACCTTCTTTCCTTACTAAAATAAAATAAAAAAAGGATTCTGAAACATATCTGGATTTCTGCTAAGGGATTGTGGACTTGTAATAAATATCTTACCCAAAAACTTAGACAGATTAGCTTCCTTTTTGCTTCTTTATGGGTTCTCGTTTCACTTTCTAATATTATTTTTCATAACTTTATTGCACATGTAGTTTATAAGCTCTCAATTTTTTTGGCAATAGGGTTGTGGATGCCAGCCTCTAAAAGAATCCATAATAATCCTTGCCTTTGTGTGGTCTCCTCATATTAAATCAGAGCTGTTTTGCCCTGTTGTTCTTTTAACCGTTAAGCTTTTGGGTGATTTGGTATGCAGAAATAGATAACTAATGTAATGAGTGAAAGATAATGAGTAATTAATTCTATAAAAGCATCTATTGTTTGGAAACTTTTCTCCAGGGCCCAAACTTATTAATAGATTTAATGTAGTATTTAATCTCTGCTTTGCATTTCTTGCATAATTTCCATATTGATGAAATCTAGGATTTTATCACTTGTAATACATAATATTTACATTTTCTTTTTTCCCTTTCCCCTTCTGATAGAATTGCTGACATAATTTTATTTCCATGAATAATACGTTCATTTCAGTTAGGAGTTTTATGAAGCTGTTTATTGTGTGACTATTCTCATTCTGGCCTGGAAATAATTTCCTCTCAATTATATATTGCTGTGTGACAAGCCACCCCCAAACTCAGGGTTTTAAAACAATGAAAACTGTTTCTCTTCATTCCGTGGATTGGCTGGGAAGTTCTGCTGGTCTTTCCCAGACTCCTCATGGTAGATCTGTTGCAACTCGAGAGTCGAGATAATTTCATCCTCATGTTTTGGACCTTGGCAGAGGTCGTTGGAAAGGTAGAATATCTTTCTCCATATTGTCTCTCATCAGTATTTGAACCCACACTCTTTTCCATGGTGGCAGAATCTTGAGAGCAAAGGTGTAAACCCTAAGAAAATCTTGAGATCTAAGTTCTGGAACTTTCAAAATGTCACTTCTGTCACATTCTAAAAGTCATAACAAGTCATGAGACCAGCCCAAATTCAAAGGGTGAAAAAAGAGTCCCTATCTTTATATTGGAGAAAAAACAATATCATATTGCAAAAGAAGCATAGGCACAAGGAGAAGTGACTCCTTGGGGGACGAGGGGGCATTGTTATACTAATTTACCAAATTAGGAGAAATTAAGAATATTAATTTATAGGATTCCAGTGTCCCTTCCCGGCCCCAATCATGCACCAGTGGGGTCCCTCAGCCTAGTCTGTGCCCTTTTGCAGTCTGGGACTCCTCAGGCCAGGCTGAGGGATCCCACTGGTACACAAATTCGTTCATTGGGCCTCTAGTTAATTTATCAGATTCCAGCAGCCTGCATTCCTAAACTACAGAACTAGTAGCTCTAGAATGAATTATTCATCAAACATACATATATTGAGAATCTACTATGTGCTAGCCCCAGGGATCAAAACATATAATTCCTTATTGAAGCAAGAAACACATTTTATTTATTTTTATCTTCAGATTTAGTCTTTTAGGATTATGAAACAAATGTTCTACATAAGTAAACAAAGTAATAGATATTTCTTGACTGCCTTCTGTGCTAGGAATTCTGCCTGAGGTGCTTTGGTAGGAGATAAATGTGATAGTCTCTGTGAGTTGATGTTCTCTGCAGATGTGCCTGTGGATCCCACACTCTTGGCCATAACATCTGCCCTCAGAGCGTTTGATAGGGCATCTGAGTCCTGTTTGGCTCCACCTGCCTTTCCTGTTACACACTTTACCATATGGCAAAGATGCCAGCAGTGAACTCTTATGTCTTAAAATAATTGGAGTAGGTGTCAGAGGGAGGTTATGGAATTGTCTGTTCTTTATGTGCACAACAAAGTATTGAGCATTAGGTTACCGAAATCTGAATAAGATATGAGACATGGAATTATAGAGTAGGAAGGGAAAATACAAATCATCTGGCCATCCCTCTCATTTGAAAGATAAGAAAATCGAGACTCACTGGTGTTAAGTGACATGCTCATGTTAAAATATCTACTTAGGAAAGAACTGCACCTAAACTCTAGGAATTCTGATTTGTTGTCACACTCTCCCCCCACCCCACCCCTCCACTGGTGCCTGCCATTCTAACAGCTTACACCCTTAAGAAAAGAAATAATAATATCTAAATTTTATTGAGAGTTAATTTAGTATGTGCCAAGCAGTGTGTTAAATGTGGAATTTCCTCAATGAATCCTCATAACAACTAGTGAAATGGGTACTGTTAGGACTCCTGTTTACAGAGGATGAGAACTTAAGTATCTTTCCCAGACTCACAATATTAAAAATTTCAGAGACAGTTTCTGCAGGAGTTTGTACTGCAGAGAATGTGCTCTTAATCATTGTGCTATCCTATCCTGTGAATGAGAGTGACAGTGCTGAAACAGCAAGAGGAGGACCTGCTGAGGTTTTGTGGATAATCTTCAGGTCCTGAGTGAGAAACTGGGCTGGAGACAGAGGACAAGCCTGGCTCATGGTAGAAACCTAGGTTGCATTTATTGAATTAATGTCCAAATATCCCATCTTGGTGAACAGAAAAGTCAGTATTATTAGACTTTCTCTCTTGCATTGCAGACATTGCTAATAACAAGTCTGATCATAAATGAATTAAGTTTAGCCATTCTATGGCATGGGTAATAGATTCTCTTTTCATATTCCACTTTATAAATAATTAGATTTGTGGAGCATTCATTCATTCATCTACTTATTGCTTCATTCAAGAAATTGAACACTAGCTGTACTGAGCTATTTCAGGGCTCCCTTTGAAGGTGGTCTCTACCTTTCTTTTAGCTTTGATTATGTCATCCTATTTATCATGGCTCATATTGCTTTCTTTCTCTTCCCTTCCTCTCCTCCTCTCCTCCCCGTCCCCTTCCCCTCTCTTCTCTTCCCCCTCTCTTCTCTTCCCTTCTCTTCCCTTCCCTTCCCTTTCCTTCCCTCCTCTCCTCTCCTCTCCTCCCCTCTTCTCTCCTCTCCTCTTTTTTCTTCCCTTCCCTTCTCCCCCCCTCTCGTTAACAACCAAAGTCTGCACATTCTTCTTTAAGTTCACAGCATAAATAAAATTAGAAAGTTATCTATCTCACATTATTTTTTATCTAGTATTTTTTAAGGGATCTCGAAAGAATAAACACAAATCTGATCTTGGTCAATTTGAATGAATTGTGTTAGATAAATTATAGTGAAGTAGTAAAAAAATCCAATGATATATAATGGCTAAATCATGAAATAAGTTTGTTTCTTGATCATATAAGAGCCCAAATCAGTTTGGGAAACAGGTGGTTCTACCTTGAGTGGTAATTCAGACACATAGTTCCTCTCAACATTGTCACACATGTCTACATGAAACTGACAGAAGATCATTAAGTGGTTCACACACAAAATAATTTTTATAGGCTAGAAATGGAAGTGGCAGCCATCTTTCTGCTAATAGTCATTCGACTAGAACTCAGTTACATAGTCAAAATCTATGTAGGAGCCTGGAAAATGCATACTTCTGTGTACCCAGAAAAAATAAGAATAGTTGAAATCCTCTGACTTATTTAACTTCCCTCTTAATTCACTAACCCTTCTTTAAATCTAATAATTTTCTTAAATTTTATGTGATTATTTATAAAGTTTTCCAGTTCATAAAAAGTTACATTGTCAAGTTTTTTGAAATCATGTTCAAACCTTCTGCTTATAGATGATATATATGAAGTCCAGAGAGGTTAAATAACTTACGTAAGATCTCATAGCTTGTTGGCAGCAGAGCTGAGCCCAGATCCCAGAGGTTTCTTGATTTTATTCTTTATTTTAATTAGAAATAATATCAATAATATCTGCCCATTATCATCCTATTATTATGTTTTGTATTTTAGCCTCACACAGAACAGTTTTGTTGAATTCATTTTGTAAAGAGCCTAACATGAATATTATTTATTAAATTTTTATATTTGGTCAAAGAGGTTCTCACTATAGCCTTTAGAGGGCACAAGTTAGCTAATCCAAGGCTGCTTTGTAGCTACAGTAAATATAGGAGGTTCAAGAAAAGTTTGTGGAAAATGGGAGCATTGAATAATAATTTAAACAAAGTAGACATGTTACCTGCAAAGCCTCCCTGCATTTATAACCAATCTTCTGAATGAGTCTTTATGAACAAGAGGTAAATATTTGGAAGTTTTCCCAGGGTTTTTTTAATTTTGTTAATGTCAAAAGTCATTAGGTATAAATGACTCCTGGGATAGATTTTGGAATTAGAGAAGGTTTTCTGAAGTGGATAGAACATAAATCTGGGATATAGGAGTCATAAAATATTTAGTACAAGTTTCCCTTTATTAGCTTTACTACTTGTTGTGGATCCTCTTGGCGTTTGCTAATTATTTACCTTATCAGAGTGTCCTGAA
>PVJN01027794.1:0-16596 GCA_004026805.1 Lasiurus borealis
AGCAAAAAGCCAAATAAAACAAGTAGAATAAACTAAAAGAATCTCACAAGAAATTTCAAAAAATTGATATAATCACTTTTTAGGCAAACAGCCCAACAAAAAAACTTAGAGAAAAAAACATCTTTTTGGCTAATGAAGGAAGAAGAGATTGGATTTGTAGTAGGGGATTTGAAATTAGATATATAAATGGGGTGAAACTGAAAATTCAGCTTTTGACAGATGTTCTGGGGCATTTATTGCCATGAGCACTATAACTTCACCATGTTGTATTTATTTTATTTAACAGACATATGTATAGTGTTTATTATGTGCCAGGCCCTATTTTCTGTGTGTCTGTTTACAATTAATTGACTCCAGTAATCCTCTCAACAACCTTATGAGTTGGGTTCAATTACTATCCCCATTTTACCAGTAAAAAGGAGGAAATTGAGACACAAAAAAATGAAATAACCTACACTAGGTCACACATCTTATAAGTGGCAGAGCCAGAACTCACACCAACAGTATGTCTCCAGAGCTTACACTATTAACACTGGCCTTGGTTGTCTCTCTGATGTGCTAAGGAATGGATACATACGTATCCCCTATAGCCATAGGGCTCTCTCTTTACCGTGTCACATTTAAGTAACCAGGTGACTGTTTTCATCTTGAGTAAGATTCTTAGTTCCCGCCTACCTGCTCTTGGTTGGTATACTGTTTTCAACATGAGCTGAAGGACAATTTAAATGAGTGACCTCAGATATTGTAAACATTCTCAAAAGCAGAATTTGTTGTTCTGGTAGGGTTACGTAATAAGCCACATAGAGGTCAAAATCTATAGGAAATTGGTTATGATGTAAAACAGAGTATGGAAAAATTGGTCACTATACAAATATTTCTCTGGTTTGATTGTTGACTGGGCATGGCTGAAAGGTGAGCAAAAAATATAGTCATTGTATAGTCTTTTG
Organism: Lasiurus borealis; assembly: GCA_004026805.1. Lineage (NCBI taxonomy): Eukaryota > Metazoa > Chordata > Mammalia > Chiroptera > Vespertilionidae > Lasiurus > Lasiurus borealis. The sequence goes on from PVJN01027794.1 coordinate 948, forward strand.
TTCTGCAGCAAAACGACAATGAAATGGTTGACTTAAGAAGGTTATATGTAAAATGTCTTGAGTCCAAGATGGAGAGGTCAAGTTCACAGTGAAATTGGTGGGACTGGAGTATAGGGTATGGATTATAGGGAGAGAATGGCAAGAAATGAGGCTAAAGAGGGAAGGTAATTATGGGTAGGTTTTAGCTTATGGGAAATGGGAGCACTGGAATTATGTTAAAGGAAAATGATGTAATTAAATACAGATTTCAAGGCATCCCATCAGAATTAGTGTGAGGGAATTGATGGCAGAAGCAGAAAACCAGTAGTTCTTTTCTTCTCTGGTTTATTTTGTGACTGCACTGGGCTTGGTTTGCCCTCAAGGACATTCTGGATGATGCGGGTAGATCCTGTTCAGCCTTGTCTTCCCATTCCAGAATATTCCAGCTAATGTTATTTGGAGGACTCAGATCTGAACAATGGTCAACTTTCACGGATGTGATAATTTTGTGCCATTATGAAGCCATGTCTATCAACCTCTGGGACTCGTAGATGTGGTGAAGTCCAATTTGTTTGGAAACCCAAGATGCTAGGAGTCTGCCAGGGAAATAATGAAGGGTCATTTGTCCCGCTGAGAGTTTCTTTAAAGGGAATCAATAACCTCATTGGAAAGAAAAATTGCATCATTTTTATGAGGCCCCTTTCCAGGTGAGTAATGCTCGGTGGGTGTTGTAACTGCCACTTAAAGACTGCTTCCTCTTGACAGCCTCTGACCACATGCTGACAGATGGGCCTCTTTTCCTTTAAGATGGATTTTATTACTCCCACTTTCAGACGAGGAGACTGAGGTCTGCAAATTCAACTAATTTGCCCACTGCCACACAGTTGGTAAGTGGTGAGAGATTCGCGTGTGTAGAAGTGTGTATGTGAAAGGATCTCTGGGTGCATATGATCAGAGAAGGTTGCAGAGAGCAGAGTGTGAGTCAATGCCAGACAATACTCCTCAAATCTATCCTGCCCGCTGGAAGCTATGTTGTTTCCTAAGGCGGTAGGTTTTGGCAGAGGGTAAATAACTTGCTTTGGAGTGCTCATTTGAATTGTTCTGGAAAGAATCATTGGAAGAGCCAAATAGAAGAAATTTCATTGGTTAAATGACCGTGTTTGAAGCAGGTTAGAATGACCGAGTCCCTCTATTAACATTCAGCATTGACATCTATGAGTATTATCACTTAAATGGTGCTTATTATGTGACAGGCATTATTCTAAGAACCTTTCATTTGTTAATTAATTATTTTAATTCTGATAACATCCGATGAGGTGGGCACTATTACTAATTATCCCCATGTTACAGGTTAGTAAATGGAATTCAGAGGGAAGGCACGGCTGATCAGGATCTGCCATCATCATCCAGAATGTCCTTAAGGGCAAACCAAGCCCAGTGGAAGCAGAGAAGAAAAGAACTACTGGTTTTCCGCCTCTGTCATCCCTTACACTAATTCTGTAGGGATGCTTTAAAATCTGTATTTTAAATACAACATCGTGAAGTTATGGTGCTCATGGCAATAAATGCCCCACAACATCTGTCCAAGTTCACATAATTAAGCAGCAGAGATGGAATTCAAGCCAATGCAGTTTGACCCTCAAATCTAAGCTCTGTACTGCCCCTGTTTATCAGTTCCCCCTCCCCACAAACCAGCTCATCTAAGGGGTCCTCTTCAGAACAAGGCCTGTAAAGACTGCTCACAAGTTGCCTATCTCTAAGATGGCTCTCCCGCTGTTTTCTCTTTAACTAGTAAGAGATTTGTCCCATGGCCCTTTAAGTCCAGGACTCCCTAGACTCACACAGTGGCTACAGAGGGTGCCTGATACCAAGGGGGTGGACGCATCTTTCTGCCTTTTTTATTCCTTTTCACCAACCTGAAAGGGCCTGGTTTGAGATTTAGATGATGGTACTATATTCTGAGTGGCCTATTGACTATTCCTTTGCTTTGACTATATTATTTAGTGGGGAGTAACTGGATGGAGGAGAAACTGTGGCTGCTGAGAGGCATGCCGTGCCCCTGGGGATTGACGCTGTATTTTCTCCACGGATCACAGTTGGAATTTGAGATGACCCTTGTGCCTTGTCTACTCTTGGGCTGTAAGTCACTTGAAGGCAGGATGGCATCTGCCTTGGATTTGTGAGTCCTAGTCTCAAGGCACATAAGCAGAAAAATGTATAAATTACGTTTTGATCCATCAAACTTTTGCTGGCCCTTCAAAGCTCAGAACCTCATCATTCTCTGTAGGTTTTCCTGATCTCTTGTACTTCTCTTTCCTCTTCACAGAACTAATTGTCCCATTCATCTGGGTTCTTCCTAGCTATGAGACTTTTGGTAAAGATACTATCCATCTCTCAGAGTTGTGAGCATTTTAATGAAATAATGTGTACAAAAGGCATTCTGTGAACTTTAGCAAGATATAGAGATGAGCCCTTAGCCGGCTTGGCTCAGTGGATAGAGCGTCAGCCTGCGGACTGAAGAGTCCCAGGTTTGATTCCGGCCAAGGGCACATGCCTGGGTTGCGGGCTCAATCCCCAGTGGTACGTGCAGGAGGCAGTCAATCAATGATTCTCTCTCATCATTGATGTTTCTATCTCTCTCTCCTTCTCCCTTCCTTTCTGAAATCAATAAAGAAATATATTAAAAAAAAGATACAGAGATAACAACAATAATTTTATCTATTAAATACTGACTTTCCTAAGGGAGAGGAACATTATTTTATATTTCTGTATCTATATATCTTTGCCCAGAATAACTCTAAAAGAGACTTACAATGGAAGGTATAAGTAATTTGATAATTTTAGGGGAAATAATAGCACAAAGACTCTGTGGATCTAGGAGCATGTTAATGATTCCTCAGGAATCTTTCCATCAACTCATATGTCAGTGGCCTAAGGACTATGAAAGGTTTACCACAAAAGGAAGTGTTTCTGCTCTTGCATTGCTAAGTCAGATTAATATACACTTTTTCTTGGCTAGTTCTGAAAGCCAGTTAATTTAGTGACACTAATGTTTTCTATGACAATCCGGACCTTGAGCTTCTTAAACCTTCTACTGAGGGAGGTAGAGACCTATGAAATCATTTACCACTCCAGCTGAGACCCGTAAGTTCTTCGTTATGTAATTAGGAAATCTGCATATTAATTCTCAAACTGGAGTGGGCGAGGGGGTTTGTGTGGGCTGCAGAAATAATGTCTAATCTGGAGGAAGTGGTCCGAAGCAGGAAGAAACGGTGTGCTTGCTTCCTTTTTATTTGAATCTTTTAGAAATTACCCTGAGATAATTCTGAAAAAGAAAAAAAATAAAGAAATCCAACCTTATCCTTCATGCCTTGACCTCTTTGGCCCACAGTTAAGCAGGCCACACACACCAGTTCGGTGAAATAGCCTTTATCAATAACACTGGTAATGACTACCATTATTTAGAACAACAACTGGGATCATTTGAAAAGGCTTGTGTTAACCCATGGCCTTGCTCTCAGCATGGATGGCTGGTCTTTAGAATTTTGTCTGGCGCTTCTCGTCAGAGGAAGTAGCAGGGAAAATGACTGAAGAAATGAGCATCACGCTAGGTTATTGCACAAGACACGCAGCATCTCTTCAGATGTTCAACTTGGGGAGGTTTTGTAAGCAGTTTTATTTGACAGTTCTTTCAGCAAATCAGCCCGAGTTTAGCAAAGTAATATATTGAACCAGGGAGAAAATATTCTAACACTTTTGAGTGCACTTGAGTGTATAGACCTTGGAGTCATCTTCTCCCACCTCCACTATAAGCAAAGAAGTAGCCATTAATTTTCATTCATATAATGCTGAAAATGAAGAGACGTAACACCACACCGGTGGTAAATAAGGCTCAAAACACAGGCCTATCTCTGTTCTTTTCCACTAGATTCTGTTGGAAGCTTGAAGTTCTAGGACAGTGGTTCTCAACCTGTGGGTCGTGACCCCTTTGGGGTCCATCAACCCCATCATAGGGGTCGCCTAAGACCATCAGAAAACACAGACATTTACATTACGATTCACAACAGTAGCAACATTACTGTTAGGAAGTAGTAATGAAAATAATTTTCTGGTTGGGGGTCACCACAACATGAGGAACTGTATTAAAGTGTCCCAGCATTAGGAAGGTTGAGAACCACTGTTCGAGGAGCTACTGCAAGCTCCTCACATCTCCCTAGTTCCCATTTACTGGATGTAGAAAGATGGAGAAATAGCAGAGCCATCCCACCCAGCATCCGAGGGTTTATGACTAGTGGTGGGAAAGGGGAGGTGGGGACATATTATCTGTGGCAATTATACCAGCATCAATTCAGATGACATTAAAATAATACGTGTCAGCTGAATTGGGAGTTTTTTGCTCCCTGATCCTCTGCACTCTCAAGGATGGGTTCAGAGTTGCCTTTCTTTCATCACTCCCCCCTTCCATTACAGGGGAGCTGGAGTGTGTAAACTCTGGAAGCATCTCTGCAGGCATTAGCTGTTTGTTTGGAGAATTAATTTATGTTGCTGTACAGGAGCATTGATTTGAGGTGGGTGATTAAAGGCACTCGATAAAGAACTTGCTCAATCTATTCACCTGTGTCCCACTGATTATGGAAAGGGATATATCATATCAGTCTTTTCCCATCACGCAACTCTTTCTTTGCCTCAGCCCCTCTTCTGTTCTGCTGCCTTAGCACTTTCAAAGAACTAAGAGACAGAATCCATTCTTTCCCGGGGAGATGCGGAGAGGAGGAACAGTAGTGCACAGTGCTCTGGAAAGCAGAAAGAAAAATGGCCTCGCCTTTTAACTAGTTGTATAAGCTTGGACAACAGGCCCCTTCTTCTTCTCCCTCCCATCTTTTTTTCTGATTCCATATCCAAAATGCATTTCAAATGGACTCTTTCCTTCCTTGCTTCCTGTCCTCATGAGCCCTTGTGTATTTATGTCTCGGGAAAGAATGACAGGATTGAAGGCTAATTCATCATCTGTGGCAAGTTCAAAATGGGTTTGTAAGACGTTAGGGTAGTATCATAAACTTTAGTGAAAGACATTACATTTTAGATCTGCGAGCCTGGGATGGAGGCTGAGGCTTACAAATTTTTAAACTCTATGAAAAATTAAGTTTCTCACTTAAATAATCATCATGGAAAACATAATCAGAAGGTAAATATTCTGGGAAGAAACTCACATCATGAATTCCAAATCTTAATAGAAATTTTGGGATAACCATGCCTTTGTTCTCCTTCAGTAGTGTGGATATTAAAAGTTAACTGGGTATCATTTTCTTGATATTTATGACTATTGCTATATCAGCAATGGTACAATTGGCCTATGACTAGTTATTATTATTGATATTATTATTGTTATTATTATTATTATTAGTAGTAGTAGTAAGGGTACTGAGTTAGTGAGTTCAGCATTAGAGGATTGAGATTTAAATGAGTCCATGAACTTTGTCTTCATAATCTCAAATGCATGCCAGGAAGACCTAGTGAGAATGTGTGACTGGACAAATGCAATATTCATTTCATCTACATAAATCATGTACCATTTAACACATAGCAGCAATCAAGTGTTTATACTAGTATGAAAGAGATTCAAATAACATAGAATAAGAGAAAGGAAAGATGAAGAAATAAATCAGCACTTGCACACGGGACAGCTCCTTAGTTTCCATGCCTTTATTCCTGGGTGTGCTCTGGTAGGAGAAATGAGGTTTGACCAGCCCCCTTTGGAGAATTCGTGAGGTGACCTATGAATCACACACTATCTTGCCTCATGTTTCCTGCCTTAAAGGACCCAGAGTTCTTGAACTCTGCAGGGTTGAGTTTTTAGAATTTTGAACTCAGGGTTAGAAATTGAAGTTGCTTGCTTGAAAAGTAGTCTTTTAAATGAGAAAAATGTCACTAGTTGTTGGTTTGATTCAGATGAATAGGGTCATGTTTGTATTTTGAGTAGAGAGAATTAAACGCTTGAAGGTGTACATTTGTTCTTTCAGCTCTTAGCTCATTGGATATTGTGACATTTAGGGATTGTGCGAGTGTATCATTTGACCTATTCATCTCCTATTCTCAATATGAGGCTATTGCATCTCCTCTAGTTTGGACCATTGTTAATATAGGGCACAGGAAGATGTCATATTTTACGACTGTGATATTTTCCTCTATCATATTTGCTCTGCCTACCTAGCACATATCCCCAGTAACCTTGAGAAGCTTTGGGTTCTTTGGTCGCTGGAAATAAAATTAATTCATAGCAGCTATCATGGTCCAGCCGCTATACAAGATACTAAGGATGGGAGACCACTGTCTTTTGCTTTCAAGGAGTTTGAAGATTGGTGGGGAAAACAGACAAGGATATCATAATACAAAGCAATTTCTCTCGTGGCAGAGACAAGCACCAGATGCAAGGATGCCCTTGAGTGGGCACTGAACCCAGGCTTGGTGGGCAGAGGAGAAGCTCTGGATGGGGTAAGGGAGTCTTGTGGCGGAGTGTCAGCTTCCTCTGTGGGCTGAAGGTGTGTAGGAGTTAGCCACGGAGCCTGGGAGAAAGAGGAGAGGGGGGTTCCAGTGAGAGGGTCCACTGAAGGGGCTCAGTCACAGGAGGCTGCTCATTAGATTTATATTTTAGAAAACGCACTCTGGCTACAATCTGAAGAATGAATCAGAGGCATAATATGGTGCAAACAGGAGCAATTACGAGACTGTGGTGGGGACAAGGCATCTACACTAAGATCATGTCAGTGAGGAAGAAGCATACACGTTTGAGTGGTGTTTAGAAATCATAATCAACACTAAATCTCGATTTAAATAAAAATAGCTGACACTCTTTACCAAATGGCTGTTATACGCTGGACCCTGTTTCAAGTGCTTTCTGGGTAGTGAGGTGTTTGTCACCAACAGCAATCACATGAAGAGCAGATGAGGACACTGAAGGGCCCGTGAAAAGGAAAAGCTGGAACTCAGATGGGGCTATTGGATCCAGAATTTGAAGGTTAAGCACTAACCATATTATCAGGTTTGGAGCTAAAAACATGTCTGGAAAGGCAGAGGGAGGGAGCCACAGCTACATCCCAATGCTGCCTCTGGGACCTTGTCCCCAAAGTTGCCTTGATCCGTTAGCAAGCGCCGCCCTTTTCTTCCTGCGTCAGATTAAAAGGAACAAGCAAGAGTAAGATAATGAGACAAAGGAAAAAGGAAATAGAAGACTGTCATTAGAGAAAAGAAGACCGACTGTGATGAGATATGGAGGAGGTCAAAGATGTGGCCAAACTGAGGTGAAGGGATCCCATTGCAATTGAGAAGTTAGCCACATGGGAAGATGAGGTGTTCTCAAAGAACAAATTCTATTCTTTACAAGGCGGGAGATGAGTGCGGTCCCACTTGCTCCCGTGGCTCTTCTCTGTCTCCCCAGTAACCTTGGGAAGGTTTGGTTTCTTTGGCCACTGAAAATGGAATTAATTTATAACAGTCATCATGGTCCAGTTGCTATACAAGTTACTAAGAGTGGGAGACCACTGTCTTTTGCCTTTAAGAAGTTTGAGGATTGCCGAGACCGGTTTGGCTCAGTGGATAGAGCGTCGGCTTGCGGACTGAAGGGTTCCGGGTTCGATTCCAGTTGGGGGCATGTACCTTGCTTGCGGGCACATCTCCACAGTGGGGCATGCAGGAGGCGGCTGATCGATGTCTCTCTTTCATCGATGTTTCTGACTTTCTATCTCTCTCCCTTCCCCTCTGTAAAAAATCAATAAAATATATTAAAAAAAAAAGAAGTTTGAGGATCGGTGGGGGAAACAGATGAGGATATCACAATACAAAGTAGTATCTGGCTTGGCAGAAGCCATTCGTGGATGCTAGGGAGCCCTTGGGTTGGCATTGAACCCAGGCTAGTTGGGCAAAGGAATAGAATATATATCTGAACTGTAAATGCAGTGTTTTCATTTTTCTTCTTTCTGTTTATCCTTTTTCTAAAATGTTCAGTTTATTATTTTACTAAAGGCAAAATCATCCAAAAGCTGGCTGAAGTCAGTTTGTGGGAAAGGAACACTGAAGCAGCCATTATAAAGTCATGGGGACAGTCATGAGTGTCCTGGGGGTGAACAGCTGACATCACTGAGGTTGGAAAGAGGGTGGAATAATGAAATGACATGAGATTCAAGAGACAGGACAGTGGAGGCCCAGAAGCAAGTTATGAAGAATGACTGGTCCAGTTTGGCCCTGTGCAACTGGGAAATGACAAGGATTTCAAGGTTATGGCATCATTTGGGGAGAGACCATTTTTGTTTGTTTTTCTTTTTTTAGTTCTTTTTTGAATGCTAAAAATCTATAACACGAAATTTACCATCTGAACCATTTTTTACTATGCAATTTAGTAGTATTGAGTATATGCACATTGTTCTGTAATAGGTTTCTAAAATTTCTTTTTTAAAAAAATATATTTTATTGATTTTTTACAGAGAGGAAGGGAGAGAAAGTCAGAAATATCGATGAGAGAGAGACATCCATCAGCTGCCTCCTGCACACCCCACTGTGGAGATGTGCCCGCAAGCAAGGTACATGCCCCCAGCTGGAATCGAAACTGAGACCTTTCAGTCTGCAAGCCGACACTCTATCCACTGAGCCAAACTGGTCTCAGCTCTAAAATTTCTTTATCTTGCAAAACTAAAGCTCTATACCTATTAAACATGAATTTCCCCTCCCCTCAGCCCTTACCTTGGCAACCACTTTTCTAGTTTCTGTTTCTATGATTTTAAGAACTTTGGTTACTTCATATGAGTGGAATCACAAAGTGTTCTTTTGTGGCTGGCTTATTTTGCTTACCATAATGTCCTCAGAGTTCACCCATGTTGTAGCATGTGACATCATTTGCTTCTTTTTATGGCTGTTTAATATTCCATTGTATGTGTATATGACATTTTCTTAGTCCATTATCTGTCAATGAACATATGGGTTGTTTTACCTCTTGGCTACTGTGAATAATGCTGCTGTGAACATGGGTGTGCACATTGTTCTGTAATAGGTTTCTAAAATTTCTTTTTTAAAAAAATATATTTTATTGATTTTTTACAGAGATTGTTCCCCCTCACCCCCACTTCCACCTCCCCCATGGCTAATCTCTCAGTTTCAGTGTCAAAGGTGGATTTCTGTTGATCTTGTCCCCACATTCTAACTCGTTTTTTTTTTTTTTGTCACCAGTCTCTTGTCTTCTTCATAACCTATATGTTCAGAACCTTTCATCCTTTCGTTTTTCCTCTTCTTTTTCTTAAAAAAACTGTCTTTATTGATTTCAGAGAGAGGAAGGAAGAGGGAGAGAGATACAAAAATATCAATGAGAGAGAAACATCAATTGGCTGCCTCCTTCCCTGCCTTCTACCAGGGATTGAGCGATTGAGCCTTCAACCTGGTCATGCCCTAACCAGGAATCAAACCAGTGACCTCTTGATGCATAGGTCAGTGCTCAACCACTGAGCTATACTGGGAGGGCTTTTCTCTTCTCTTACACTACTTTGTCTACTTCTCTATAATTATACTTATCACTTTTGGCTGAGGTTAGCGAATTGTTCCAGTACCTGCTTTCCCTGGGGATTGCGAGCAACCTGTGGGAAGCGACATTGACGTCTCAGCCTCCTATCTTCTATAGCAGTGGTTCTCAACCTGTGGGTCGAGAACAGCTAGCACAGTCTTCTAAGACCATTAGAAAACACAGATATTTACATTAAGATTCATAACAGTAGCAAATTATAGTTATCAAGTAGCGACAAAAATAATTTTATGGTTGGGGATCACCACAACATAAAGAACTGTATTAAAGGGTTGCGGCATTAGGAAAGTTGAGAACCACTGTTCTATAGAGCCTTGGTTTAAAATGATTTCAGCAAGTAGTTGTCAACTTAAGTGCAAAGCTTTGATGAGGGAGGTCAAAGAAATACATTTTTTAGTACCCCTCCCTTGGGGAGCCTATTATAAATGCAGTAGTGAAATTGGCAATTGTAGGAGAAAAAGTGCCAAGAAGAGGTTGTCCCTTTGGGTAGAACCAAGAGAGGAGACTTTCTTCCTATTTAGACATTTGTTTTAATTTTGAAAGCTGGTCAGTAGTCTATGACTGTTTTTTAAAGAGAGAATAGAAGGGGGAGGAGGAAGAGAGAGAATCATTGATGTGAGGGAGACACGTCAAGTTGTTACCTCCCACATTCACCCTGAGTGGGGACGGGGATTGAGGCTGTAACCAAGGTCTGTGCCTTGAGCAGAATGGAACCCAGGACCCTTCAGTCCAAAGGCCAATGCTCTATCCACTGAGCCAAACTGGCTCGGACTATGACATTTTACAGACTAGGAAGATAGAAACTGAATTGTTTCCAGGGCCTAGGTGAAGTTCAAATAAGTAATGAATGTTTAATATGTAGTTTTGTGTTACATGAAGATGATGAAGATTAATTAGTTCTGGAGGAACTAATTCCAAATTTTTCTTTTGCAAAATAGGTATAATTGTATCTGCCACATAAAGTTGTGAGGATTAAAGAAGTTAATTCTTATGAAGTACTTAGAGAAATGCCTGGCATATAGTTAGCATTAAGAAAAAAAGATAGCTATTTTTTTCCTCTGGCAGAGTGTTTAATATGCAGTATTTTATATGCAATGTCTTATTTTACCCACATACTAATTCAAGAAATTTCCACGAAATTTTCTGATGCTCACAATATCAAATAGCTTCTTTAAGATCACACAGATATAAAGTTGGGGTTTGACCTCTGTTTTGACTCCAAAATTCATGTTCTTTTCATGATACTACCCTTTTAGAAGAACACATAGCCAACGCTGGCATTGTTTTGAACACAAATCTCTGGATACAATTGCTCAAATTTGTCTTTGTCAATCCTAGTCTCTCTGCATAGATTGGATTTTATAATCTGCAGGACCTAATGGTGTTAGGAATCTGATGCTCATCCATGTAGAGCAGTGGTTCTCAACCTTTCTAATGCAGTTCCTCATGTTGTGGTGACCCCCAACCATAAAATTATTTTTGTTGCTACTTCACAACTGTAATTTTGCAACTGTTATGAATCGTATCTGTATTTTCCAACGGTCTTAGGCGACCCCTGTGAAAGTGTTGTTCGACCCCCAAAGGGGTCTCGACCCACAGGTTAAGAACCGGTGATGTAGAGCAAAGTGTTACAACCTCCCAGTACTGATATTTGGGGCTGGATAATTTTTTGTTGTAGGGGCTGCCCTACTATGCATGATAGTATGCTAGGCAGCATCTGGGCATCTACTCACTAGCTGCCCATAGCAACTCTGTCTCCCAGGTGTGACAACCAACAATGTCTCCACATGTTGCCAATAGCCTCCGGGGATCAGAATCACCCTTGGTTGAGAATGACTGACCAGGAATGTAAGTCTAACATCTATTATGTCATCTTTCCCCAGAACATTTATATTTAAGAAGAGAAATGGTCTCCAACCCTCAAATAAAACAATCTTATTCAACAACTATTTTCAATTTTTACTATCTACCACTGCTGCCTCTCTTGACTCTTAGGTCACATGGTCTTCTAAGTCCCTAAGAAACCCTGCCGCCCACCCTGTGTTGTTTGCTATTGCTGACATACATTTCTACTGTATTTTAAACAGTAGAAATGAATTTCATTATAGCTGTAAGACTAAGACCAAGGTTTGGGTTTTACCTGCTATACGTGCTCACCATTTGCCGCTCTCCTCACTAATTCTGTTCTGAACCCACTGGCTTTTGGGCTGTACCTCAAGCATGTCAAGAGCACTTCCATCTCAGGGCCTTTGCACTTGCTCTCCTTTCTGGCTGATATCTCTTCACATCCATAAAGCTCACTCCCAAATTTCTTTGTGAGTGCAGTCTTGAACCATCTCATGAATATGTTCTGTGCATAATAGGCCCCCAATAAATGTTTCTTGAATAAATGAATAAATGGATGACCCATTTTACCTCTAATTAAAGATGTCTTCTGGTATTCTAAATTTCATAATGATATACCTTAGTGTGATTATTCTTTAGCCTTGGTCCTGGCACTTGTTATACCCTCTTATTCTGGAAACAGATGTCCTTAAATTCTGAAAGTTTTTTGGCATTATTTTCTTGGCAATCTCTATTGTGTTTCCTTAATTCTCTATGTCTAGAACTTTCTACATATCGGAGACCAAATATTGTTCTCACTAGGTGGATGTAAACAGGAGGCCAGAAGGCTGGCCAACCTTAATTGCTCTGAAAGGTCAGAGCTGATTACTCATTGTTTAGTTGAAACTATCTGTTTGTATCATGTTAATTTCTGTTATTTCCTGCCTAAAGGCTAGGGGTGTGTCCCAAAGCCTTAATAAAAGGGAGAAAAAGGCCAGAGCAAATGGCAGTCCTTTCCACTAGAGGAAGGCTCCCACCTGGTCCCCCAATATCGCCAAATTAATGTTTTCTAGTCTCCCATTTCTTTTGCGTGTTCCTTCCTTCAGAACCCGAACCCTTACCCGGGAACCCTGAACCACGCGGGACGTGGAAAGAGGTTCCCACATCTACATTTTTGTTTTTTTTCTGAGATGTGAGTGTGTGTGAGTGTGGGGTGATGGGTGGTATGGTGTGTATGTGGAGGAAGAAGGTGAGAAGAGCTGCCAGTATTCTGAGAGCCAGGGAGAAGAGATGAGTCTTGAGGTTCAATGCCAGAATTCCACTAGTTCATTCTTTCTCCAGAGAGTTTCCTTGCTCCTGTTGTCATCCAGACCTGTTATTCATCAGACTAGCATTTCTCTTGTTCAACCTCTCTGGGTGTTAAAAGTCCAGTTTTGGGTTGGGATGGGGCAGGGAAGTCACCAGCTATGTGGCATCAGTCTTCTTTATTCAAACTTTCAAATTCTCCATTTTCATCCCAGTCATACCTGGAACTGCAAAGAAACTTACTCTCCAGTTTCTGAATATGCTGTAGAAATGGATCCCCCGCCCCAGCCCATCCCCCCCACTCCCGTATTTTCAATTTCACTCCAAACCCTTGTCAACCTGTTTTAGTTTCCTTCGGTCTCCTAAGTCAGTGATACTTGCTGATCTCCTTAACAATTTCTAAAACTCTGTTGACATGTTCAATCTGCTGGTATTTCCTAGTGTATATTTTTTTGTGCATTTACAGGTTAAAAACATTTTTATGGTTCTTTTTTATTGTTATTTTTTTTTTGAGGGGGATGTGGTGAATATGTGTTGAATTTGCTTTGTTTTTGCACAAATACATATTCTTTCTGAAACTCTCTTTGCCCCCATGGCTTCTATTCCACCCCTCTTCCTTGATTATCTTCCTCTAGCTCTGTCTTTTTCTTCTATTTGATTTTCATGGACAGCTCTTATTTTGCTTCTCCCTTTAACAGTGGTATTTCCTAGCCCCTCCTCACTGGTTCTTCTTTTACTGTTGTTACATATTTTGATAAAGTGACCTCCATCTTGTGTCATGGTGTAAATAACTCCGTTAGGCAAATAACTCACATATCTCTGCTCCCTGCCCTGACCTCACCCTCTAGTGCCACATTCTAACAGCCAGTTATCTAGACATATCCAAAACTCTGTCCTCTACGCATCTTCCAAAACTCATATGCACAAAACAGAACACGGTGTCTTTTCTCCTCACACCAACTCCTCCTTTTATATTTGCATCCATAATCACAGAAGTCACAAATGTGGGAGTCATCTGCCACCTCTTTTTCACTCCACAGATCCAGAAAATCACCAAATCCTCCAAGTTTTCTGTCCCACATGTTTTCTCAAATCCCATCTCCTCCTTTTGTCTCCATGATGCCCGCTCTCAGAACCTCCTTTCTGCTCTATGGCACAGCCTAACTGCCCCCTGCTTCTGCCTTTTCTCTCTTAAATCCATCCTCTGCTCAGGTACCAGAGTGACCCATCCAAAGCATAAATCTCATCAGATGGCTCCCCTGCTAAACTCCTTTCAGTTGCTCCCCTGTGGGGAATAAAATCTATGTTCCTTGGCATGGTACACACGCCTTCTCTGACCTGGCCTAGCCCTCTCTCTTGCTTTAACTCGTTTTACTTCTGGCCTCACGTGTTCACCCCTGTAGTGTAGGCTATTTCCTCCCCTCCTCTTCGGTTTCTTGCTTCTGTACCTTTGCTCCTGCAATTTCTCTGCCATGTATCTCTCCCTTCCCCCTCACTTGATTGGAAAGATCTTTTTAAAGATATAACTCATCATGTAGATTCTTCCCCAGAAAGGAGCTTCTAATTTCTCTGGTTTTGTTAAGTGCCCCTCTATACAGTATATCCATGTATGCACACCATCATCCTAACATTTAATGTAGATATGTACATGTTATTCATTCATATGTATATCAATCACTAAAGGAAATATGCAGTTTCTTTGTTTCAGTGAACCTGGTAGACTGAGTTTTCCAGATAAGGAATTCATCCTACTTTCTGATGCCTAGCACAAAGCTGTGATTCAATAATTAGAGACTGCATGGGAAATGATCTCACTTACAAATTGCTTCTTTGTGGCTGGACTAGCAAGAGTTCAGAAGTTAGGAAGTGTGGCAGGAAGTGTTAGCGTCATGATTACAATTGTGTGGCAAAGGTGATTCCGTGGCTGCCGTTTCTCTTGCTACTTTGACCATTTCACGTGGCGAATCCTGATCTGGAGGTTTGGGATGGCAGGGAAGAGAGAAATCCTGAGTCCGTTTCCATTCTAAACTGATGAGTTGAGAGTGCCGAGAACAGCCGGACATGACTCGGGTTGTCATCATGATGGGTTCAAACGAGATGTTACGCCGGGCAAGTGACAGAGAAGAGGGTTGGTGAAGGATAGATCCTCTCTAAGTGCCTGGCAGGTGGGCCTGGCCTGGCGGAGAGGCAGGCAGGGCTCCCATACATGTACTTCCACCTTCCTCACATATGCAAGTTGTTCCCGTCTCTGGGCCACGTCCAGGTTGCAGATGGCAGCGGACCTCCTAATGTGGCCTGTAGGCTCTTGGAGACCAGCTCTCCCGAATAGCTCCCGGGCCCTGGGAGATGCGCCAAGATACATTTTCATGATGACAGCGGAGATGCTCGCTGAAAAGCAAACAGCACATGAGTGGCCTTCGGAGTTGTTGTGCAAATGGAGTGTGAAATTGTGGCCCGATGCTCCAAAGCTGTGCCTTCCTGTCTCCCTGATGATGATGATGAGAAGCCCAGCTTGATCTGATTGGGAAGGTGTGCGTGGGTGAAGGAGTGTGGGTGGAGGGGTGTGGGTGGAGGGGTGTGGAGTCAGATGGGCACTGAAAAAATGGCAAAAAGGAAGGACAGGCAGGCACACTCCCCTCCCCTGCCCCCTCCTTCAACTGAGTGCTTCCTTTGACCTTGAGGAAATTAGAATAGAGATCACATGACTGAAGGTTTGCCTGAAAATTAACCGCCTCTGTTTGTTCCAGACCCTGGCACTGATGAAAGAGCCGGGGGATTCTGACCGCAGAATGATAATAAAGGGAAACGTCTCAAGTAATTATTAAATATTTAAAGAACCATCTCGACACTCACTCGTCAGATGGCAGAATGAAACTGAAAGGACTTTTAAACATTATTTCTAACGCCGCGAATAGACATCCAGGGATGAAAATTCCTCTATGCCAGAAAGAAAATAGTTTCAGTTTGCTTTTTTTTTCG